>NDGM011130117.1:204-11029 GCA_002564305.1 Octomys mimax | reverse complement strand
ACTATGAAGACAACAATATGCAATGTATTAATTACTGAAACTGTCCTACTAATTGGTTTTGAACTGTCTCATTGCTATTTGTTTCTCAGTAAAATTAAAAAACAAAACACCACCCCCAACAACAATAGAAAAATCTCCCAGGCAGTTTTCAAACCTTTCTTCACCTCCATGGGTGTTGTCCCAAGTTTGATTCATTTTTGGTTCTATTTTGGAGTAGAATAAAGTAGAACCAAAAGGCAAACAAGCACGAAACCTAACCACTGTCTTTTACAGCCTGACAACAAGCACACCTGTGCAGCCCCCTGCCTGTGCCTTCCTTCCCTACAGGGAGGAAAGTGCCCTGGCCTTCGCCAGTGCAGACCCTTGTCCTGCAAATGCTTCACTTCATATTTGCCAAGTTTCATGCCACTCATAGGTCAGACTTGCCATGTGGGGACCTGGCCACAGGGGACTTAGGTCAAGTCTTCCCAGGGGTCATGAACTAGACTCCTGCTAGGGGCTCCAGTAACAGGTTCCCCCACTCGGAGCCACATTGGCACAGCACCGATAATGACCCAGAGCTTGGAGTTCCTGCCCAGATGCATGAACTTCTTGCAGCAAGCTGGGCTTGCAGGAACCTAAGGGGAGTACAGGGCCTCCGAGGATGCCAGAGGGCTGCTGCTGTCTCAGAGGAGGGCAAGGTCCTTGCCCAGCAGCCTGGCTCTTGCCCTGCCATCAGTCTACTGAGCAGCTCACAGCTCCCCAGGCCCTTCTGTCTTTTGTCCTTCTCCTTTGTCCTCAGCTCTGGCGCCGACAGTTCCAGCTCCCCAACAATTTCAGTAGAGAAGAAACAGTGGGGAGAATGAAGTATTGCAATTCTTCCTCTAATGTTTTTTGCATGCGCAACTGACCCCAATTCCTGCCGCAGCCCTCAGTGTCTGCCGGGAGCAGCTATCTGGCGCTTCTGTACCTTCTTCTGTCATCCAGACCAACCAGACTGCTTCCTATCAGGGGCCCTTGGTGGGGATCACATGGCCCGAGATCACCCGGATGGAAGTCTCTTTGTGCGGGCTTGCATAGCCCATAGTGTCTGCCTGGCTCCTGCGCGTTATGCTGCAAACCAGACCTACAACTCACAGAACACGAGCCCGGCTGCGCGGAGGCAGAGCGCGCTGGCGGCCCTTTCTCTCATGGACTCAGGCCACGTTCCTTGGGGTGGCTGGTTGTACCTGCCCAGGGCTCCACCTCGCAGTCCGCCACCTCCCGCATCACCTACCATATCGCCCACATGTGGGACTGCAGGCAGGAAGGTGATGCTGACCGCAGATCCAGCTCCTTATCGGGAGGATGCAGAGTCCTGAAATCCCCACCCCCGGAGTCCCCGCTTCCTTCTGGGTCTCAGAGCACCTTTTGATCTTGAGCCTAATTCCTTCTTCCTCTCCCTCTTCATACTTCCCCCCTCTTTCCTCTCCTCGTCTCCAGCAACTTAGGGAAATAAACTCCTGCGTGGGAGACGAGTCACCACAAATAACATCATTAACTCCTTCTTGGCAGAAAAGCTCCACACCGCCATCAGTCTCAGAGCCTGAGGTCCCAAGGCTGTTGGGGGTGGGGTGGGTCTTCTTCACTCTGCTTTCACTGCCGAGTTCTCCTCTCCCCTTAATGCCAAACAGCTTAGAGGAGTTATTCGGCCTCTCTATAATATTGCATATACAGTAGGGGTAATTGTATCCGGGACCCAGCTGGCTTGATGTGGGGGCAGTAGGTAAATAGTAGAAGACCGTGTGCTTGGCTTTGGGACCAGAGCACTGTCCCTCAAGATAAGAGGCTGAACCTGGAAGGCTGGGTATTCAAGGCTCTGCTCAGAAGGGGAGGTGGGGGAAGCTGCCCAGGAGGGCTCAGGCCCCTCATCCAGCCTGTGGCCAGGTGGCCTCTCTCCCCTCTTAGCCTCATGGTCATTTTTCTTGGTTTCCTTTTCTTTTTCAGTACTAGGCATTGGACCCAGGGCCTTTACATTGAGTCATATCCTTACCCCTTCTTAAAAATATTTTGTTCTTTGAGCTAAAGTCTTACTAAGTTGCTAAATTGCCCAGGTTGAGCTTGAATTTGTGATCTTCCTGCCTCACCCTCCCTGAGTGCAAGGATTACAGGCCTTCACCACTATGCCTGACCTCCTCCTGATTTTTTCTTTTTTTAATCTAAGGGCTCTCTCCGTTGGAGGTGCCTGCAGGGACAGCTTGGAGAGTGGAGCTGACACTTTGTAGGCTGCAAAGAGCATCCTCACAGGGCCTTGTTGTCCTGGCCTCAGATCTGGGAGTCAAAGCCTGATCCAGGCTGAGAGCTGTCTCAGGGATCCCAGCAGACTGGCTCACCCTCATCCTGGTTGGTCCAGTTTATCCAGGAGCTACCTGGGCCAGGCTACCCCAGGAGAGATTGAGGAGTTGTTTTCAACTAACCGTGGGTATTAGGCCGGCTACATTCCCTGATCCTAGACGAGTGTGTTTCTTATTGCCCGACCTCTGACCCCCTGCAGCTGGATTATCAGATGCGGCTTTGGGGAATAGGCTTGTTTATAATTCAGGAGACAAAGGGAGGAAGCCAGAGCCTAGAAACAGCAGTCTTTCCTGTGGCCCCAAGCCTTTCATCCAGGCGGGGCAGGCACTGGGAAGCCAGGCTGCTTGTGATCTGAGCGAGTGGGAGGGAGACAAGGAGTCTCCCCCATCCCACCACACCCCAGCCAGGTGCCTGGCACCAGGGAGTGAAGACATTTGCCCAGGCTTCACTGCCGCTGTGGGCACTGCTGGGACCTTGCGGGTGCTGGCCAATCCCAAGTTGCTATCCCCTGCCTCCTGTAGACTTCTCTGTACCAGTGCAGCTCAGATTACCTGTGTGTCCCACAGCCCTTGCTGTAGATACAGAAGATTCGAGCAGTGGCAGTACCTCGCAGCATCCTTATGAGCAAAGAGGAGGACAATGAAGTGATTTATGTGCGTTCACCTAGCATGAAGTGTCTCATGCAGAAGGTCACCTGCAAAGTCACCGAGTCCTTTAGTAGATGATGTGTGTGAGGCAGAGAGCCAGACAGGGGCCTGAGTCCCATCATCCAGTAATGGTGGATGACGCCCATTCTAGGGGGCAGTCAAGCCTGTTCACAGGGATGGTTTGGTCCACAGGGCTCCCTTGGGGACTCCCAGGCTCCATGGACTCCAAGCATCCTCTCAGGGGGTCTTCAGCAAACTGAAATGCTGAGAGAAGACGGAGACTCTACACCCTTCCTCTGTCCCCAACTGCAGCACCAGTGCTCTTCCCACCTGCACCCCAGAACACAGCAGCTCTGAGGAAGCTGAGGGAGGGAAGTCTGAAGGCTGGGAGCTCTGGGTTGCTGAGATCAAAGGCTTTGCCTTCCTGCGAGAGTGGTGGTAAGGTGCCTCCCTGCCCACAGCCCATGGGTCAGTGCTTTCCCAGGACCAGAACAGGGGGTACTAGCAAGGCTTGTGGGGTGCAGGATGCAGACTCCTACAGTCACATGCATTTCTGGGCTGTATTTCTTTAGCTCACCCAGAATGGAGCAGGAGGCTCACGCAGCTCCGGGTCTCCTGGGCAGGCTGGGAGTGAAGGAAGGTTACAGAGATGACCACAGGTCAGCTCGGGATGCTGTAGCTTCAATATGGCTTCAGTGACCTCCAAAGCTTCAAGCGCTGAAATTGAACCCATATTGTGAGGTATCAAGAGGGTGAGCACTTGCTCTAAGGACAGCATCTAGAGAAAGGGCTTGGGGGATGTTGTCAGGGCAGAGCCCCATGATCTAATCCTGGTGGTCCCATAAAAAGAGAAAGAAACCAGGGAGGACACATGCATTCCCTATGTCTCACCATAGGGTTCCCTGCCGGATCAAAGGTCATCGCCAATCTTGACCTTCAGAACCATGAGCCAAAGTAAACCTCTTTTCTTAGTAAAGTGTTTCAGTCTTGGATATTTCACTGTAGTAACAACAAAAAAAAGATGAACCTAGAGACTTCTCACTGCCCCGGGAGTCCCTCTTAGAGGAGGTAACAGAATCGCAGGCCACTGAGGTTCAAATGTCACCAGGAGAGTCCCTTCTGCTTCACTTTTCAGGTGGAAAACTAAGTCCCAAGAAGGTAAAGCGGCTTCCTGAAGGACATATGTTACCTGGTGGTGGAATTAGATGCGGGTCCTGGCTTCCTGCTCCTAAGCCTTTATTGGTTTTCTGTACAATTGAGATGCTCTGTGCATTTATTGTTCACAGCCTCTGTTAATGTAGCAAAGAGCAGACAAGAGCACGTCCTCTACACACGTCCACAGGTTGCACTGCAGGAAGAGAGACTGGGAAGACCCGGCCGTGTCTCAGAGTCTTGGGTGCATTTCTGGGAGTCATGCTCCGACACATGGGGTATGTGGTCTCTTGGGACTGGAAAGGCCAGGACTACTGGGGACCTTGCAGGGAGGCTGGGCTGGGCTGGAAGAACCACAGTCCTTGGAGGGAGTGTTACTCTGCTGTCTGCAGATCCTGGGCCTGGTGTGTGCTCTGGGGGCACCGGTGATTCACCATGGCATCAGACTCACTTTCTGCTTGGCTGTCCTCCTAATGCAGCAGGTACCTGGGAAATTGGCATTTGCTGCCCTGTTGCACCCCGGGTATCCTGCAACTCCAGGGAGTGGTACCTGGACAGTGCCAGTGACTGAGGCGGGCTCAGTAGCCATGGACCCCGAGTCATCCTCACACAGCAGCTCTGAATCACCTGCCCTCTAGCTCTGGCTCTTTTGTATCTCTTGCACCAATCTTCTGGACTTCTCTCTAGCACGAAGTTCAGCTGACTGCTTGCGCCTGTGGACACCTCCAGAGGCTCAGGAAGATGAGGAGGCCCTGCAGCAGCAGCTCTTCCTGTGGTCCTCAAGCTGCAGCCTCTCCCTGCTCTTGCCCTTTGGTGCTGCTGCTTCCTGTGTGCTTGAGGGAACAGGGGCTCTGAACTGAGGGGGACAGTTGCCTCATCATAAAATGAGAGGGAGTTGGAGAGGGATGTGTTCCATGCATCCCCCCTTGGGCATGGAAATGCCTGGAAGGCCACGACCCACAGAGAAGCAGGCCCTGAAGTCCCTGTATCTTTTAAGCTCAACTCTCCGGGTGATGTGAGTTGTGTTCTGGAGCCACCCATAGTGCCTGTCCCTGGGACGTGGGGTCGTCCAAGGGTTTTATGACACCATGCAGTGCCTGCATGTGGGCAAGGTCCTACAGAGCACGTAAAGGCCCAAAGTGCAATGCAGGGGCACAGAGTGGTCACTGGGGTCCTGGCCAGCATTTCCTCAGGTTGTGAGCTGTTGGACTGTGCTATGACTTGGTAGAGTTCTGTCCCCCAGAATTCATGAGTTGGAAGCTTGCCCCCCAGTGTGATGGCATTAAGAGGCGGCAGGACTTTTCAGATGGGGTTTGTGTCAGGGAAATGGTTCATCGCTGGCTCTGCTCTTGTGGTGTAGATGTGGCTCCCATGAAGCCCTGGTCTGTTCTCTCAAGGGTGGGTGTTATTACCTGAGCTGACCCAACTTCCTGCTTCATCACAACTTGCCATCTCACTTCTCCATCTTCCTCAGATGGCGTCCACCATCACACAACACAGCTAAGGGGTGGTCAGGTGACCATATGTTGACCTTGGACTCCACCACCTGCCAACTGTGAGCTGATTGACTGGACTTCCAAGTGTCCAGTTTCAGTATTTTATTGTAGCAAAAGTCTCCCCTGTTGCATTCCCCAGCCATCTTGCTGTCCATGCTGGACATGGCTGGACAGCATCAGGCTCTGCTGTGCCAGTGCCTCCCCCAAACTGTCTCTCCCTGGTCTCTGATGCTGAGCTCACTGTCATGGTGACCCTGAGGCCCCACCCAGCACACCTGAGAAGGGAAGATAGTATCCTGGGTCAGCATTACCTCCCAGTCCCCGCTAAGGGAGGGTTGAGTGAAAGCTGATGGTGGGCAGAGCATTTCATAGGAGGTAGTGGAAGTCACTCTGGGCTCCAGAGGCCATCAGAACCTCTGAGAGGGGTTCTGAGAGGCTTGAGAATTCTCACAATGATTTCAGGGGTCCTCTATCAGACCACCTTCAGAGTGAGACTCAAGATAATCCTTGTGTCCAGTGAACATCCTATTTCTTTATTCAGTCATTGAATAAATATTTCCTGAGCACCTGCAATGTGTCATGCACTATGGGATGCACTGGGGTCCCCAGAACAGTCCAGCATGAACTTGTCCCCATCTGGTCAGGTAGGAGATGTAGTCCAGGGCATCTATGACAGGATATAAGTCACCTGAGTTCTGGAGATCAGGAAACTGGGGTGCAAAGAAGCATTCCATCCCTGAACTGTAGGCAGAGGCCACAACTGATATTAAGGCATTAGCTGACTGGTCAGCAGCTGGCTGTTGACTCAGGAGTAAGGCTAAAGAGTTAACAGCTCTTGTTGGTGTTGTGTCTGTCAGTATATCTTCCTGGGTCCCAATAGTCCCACCCTGCAGAGACTTTTCCTGTTTCTGCTGCAGCCATATGCAGCAGACAACTGCTTTGACTTGTGTTCCCAAGGAGAAAAGGCTGACATGGAATATTCTAGAAGGTTCTGATGGAATGTTCTAGAAGGTTCTGTCTTCATTGAGGAAGGGACATGGAGCAGTGGGTTACTGAGTTGTTACACCTAGGCAGGAAGACATGGGTATGGCTTGGGTCACATACTAGATCAAGAGCCAGCTGTGAGGACACCTCTTCCCCGCTGGGGCCTGCTCTCTTGTCTGTCTCTTTCCTTCCGCACCCGACTGACGGTCCTCTGGCAGCCTCTCAGTCCCCCCACCTCCTGCCACTCACCCACTGTGAACTTCATGATGACAAAATGACAAAAACATTCTCAAGGAAATGAGCTGCTTCATGCACGGAAGCCACAGTAGTGCATAAGAGAAGGCTGGAGGGATCTTTGTGCTTCTGTGAAACCAATCCAAATCTGTACCAGGCTGGCTCCTTTCCTGTGTGTACCCAGAACCCCTTGGGGATCAGCATCCCTGGTTTTCCTGCACTAGGGCCAGTATCCGCTCTGCTGCCTCCAAGCAACCCTCTTTGCACACTGAGCTCCACAGAGCAGCAGGTCCACAGCCTGAGAGCAGCTTTGACCTTGTCTCTGCCTCTTAGGAAGTGGAGGCCAGGGTGAGGGGAAGCATGGAAATTTTCCAAGCCGTCAGTTCCTCCTCATTTTGGGGGTTTCCCAGCCTCCGCTCCTGTACTCCTTGGAGGAACTGTAGGAAGCACTGAGATAATACTTATGTGCATATAACTGCATGTAACCACTTAAGCCAACACCCTGGGCCTTGCTCCCCACAGGCCCCCTTTCCCCCAGTGCCTTCCCTCCTGGACTGAGGCACTCTCTCCACAAAAGCAAGCCCCCCTGGCAAGGCAGGAACTCTCACGCTTCCCTCAGTGCTGTGCAGCGGCACACCTCCTTTCTACGCCATAGGTTCTGCCGGAGGTTTTGCCCCAACTCTAATTGCAGTGACTGCTCCCTCCTTTTATGAACCTTGTTGTGCCTAGACTTAGGGTCATGATCAACTACCATGTCCTGTGTGAGGGAGGCGGTCCCAACACTGGCTGGGAATCACTTGGGGTGAGTCTGGTTAGGACATGCCGTGTTCCCCAAAGAGTCCCTGAACTGAAGGCTTGGTTGTTTGGGGCTTTGAAACAGTGATTGGACCACTGGTGCTGAGATCACACTTGGTGGTTTTATTGGAAGGTGATGGAAACAGGAGGTCAGGCCAAGTGAAGAGACCGGGTCCTGGGTGTGGCCCTGGGCTGCGCCTGGCCTCTGGCTCCCTCCGCTCTTGGTGTCTTTCTTGCTTTCTGCTTACCAGTTGCCATGAGGGAGCAGCCTTGTTCTCTTCCCTTCTGCTGTGACCTTTCTGCCTTGCCTCAGGTCCTCAGCTACAGGACTGGCTTACCAGGGCTGACCCTCCTACAGCCATGAGCTGAAAGAAGCCTTTCCTCTTCTGAGTTGATCTGAGTCAGGCATGTTGTCACAGTGATAGAAAGCTGGCTAACACAGAGAAGTTAAGCCAGAAAAAGAGGAAATACTAAAAATGTGTGTGGAAACGGTTTGAGCCTTGGGACAAACCAAAGGGTTGAATATCCGCAGGTGAAATTGGCCTATCAGCCTCTTTAATCCTTGTTGAGGGGGCCTCCTTCTGCACCCCCAGGATGGAGCTTCACGCCAACTCATCCACCCATCACTGATGAGGCCGGCTCTTCCCCAGATGGTCACACTGCACTTCGAGCCCTTTGCTTCCACGTGGCATGCATGTGCCCCTGCAGCTGCAGAGGCTTTGGTGGGTTTTCATTATAGTGTTTGTATGTGCATAATCTCAGCCCATTCTTTCTAAATGAGATTATTTTATTTGTCGTACAACTGACAGAGAACTGTCTGAATTTAATATGTACAATCTCATGGATTTGGCCTTAGGAACAAACACCAGGACACCACCACCCAATCAAGGGAATGCACACCCAGACACCCCCTTCAGTCCCCTCGTGTCCTTTGGGGTCGCTGGCTGACTGGCTGGCTTGTCAATATGAGAATGCAGGACTTTGCTGTAGGTCTTCAGGATCCATGGCGACCAGTTTCACACCATCCCCAGTACCTATCATTTTCTGCGAAGGCTCTTTGCAGCCCCAGTGACATGGCCCTTACTTGCGTGCTTCAGATTTTCTCCTGTTAGTGAGGAAGGCAGGCTCTTCTGGCCCCATGTGTGGTATGTTGGCCACTTGCTTGATTCTGAATATGACCAGGTGGTGCTGTGGCCTGGTTCTCTCCTCTTCTCTGTGGCCATTGTCTATCTCCTCTCCCTTACCCTGTAGGCTGGAGAAGACCCTACAGGCAGCCTGCCCCACACCCAAACTCGCAAGGCTCAGCTGGGACCATCTTGCCAGGAAGTCCCGCTCTGCGGGATGGGATCATGTTTCTGACCACTGAATTTATTACCAGTGGGTTGAGGGTTCTTTGTTCAATTCAGCTGAAAATCATGAGTAAGCACACTTTAATGTTAACAGCCATGAGCCTTGAATGCCTGCAGCTCTCAGCTCTCAGCACTAGCAGCTCTCCTTACAACTCAGAGCCACAACTACCAGCAGGGCTTAGGAACAGCTCTGGTCACAAGAGATGGAAACCTCTGGCAATTCTCCCCTGTTCTGTTGTTCTCTGGTTGCTCCCACTCTTGGAGGTACCAGTCCCAGCTACTGGCTACTTTTGATGCCAAAGACCTTTGGTGTTACCAGCTCTCAGTATAACCAGTTCAGCCTGCTCTACTTGAGAAGAAATCACAAGTAGACAAACGGTGCCATCCTAGAGAGACTATTAGCACAGAGGGAACAGTGCATGCGCCGACCTGCTAAGGACACGGGAAGTTGGCATGTGCATGTGTCATATTTCTGCACAGTTGTGGGTAGGAAGGGCTGCTTGCAAACCCGACTGAGAAGGCTGCAGGGGGAAAGGCCATTTGGATGGGCTTGGATCCAAAGCTTGCTGTGGCCAAAACAAATCTGTCCTGCAGTGGCCTGGGGTGTCTGGTGCAGCCTTGGCCAGCTGCAAGACATTTGGGGAGGCTGAGAGGGAGGAGGAGAAGGAAAAGAAGAGGAAGAGGAAGAGAGAGATGGAGGAGGAGGTGGAGGAGGAGGAGAAGGAGGAGGAGGAAGAGAAAGGGAAGAGGATGAGAGTGCAGGGGAGAAGAAAGAGAGAGAAGGAGCAGAGGAGGAGGGAGAGGAAGAGGGGGAAGGAGAAATAGAGGCACTCTTGAGGACCATGCCTCCTCTCCTGGCTCAGACTGGCTGGGGCTTTGGAAGTGCACTCGGACCTCTCATGGCAGGAAGCCGAGGCCCGGGCCAGCTAGTGCTTGGCTCCCAGCCACTCCAGTCTGTACCGCAATCTGTGGACTCACTTCTACCGGAACAGGTGCAAGAGACCCTTCACATACCACAACACCTTAGGTTTTACCTCACTTCATCCTTTGTGGCTTTCAGTCTTTTGACCACTAGTACTAAAAAGGCTCCACCAGCTCATTGCCTAGAACGGAGCTTCATCCAGGTCTGCGCAAGCTGATGGACAGTAGGAAGGACTTCTGACAGATAGCTTTCCAGAGCCACCCCCGTATCCATAGTGCGTGGACAGCACTCAGTGCTGGGCTAAAGGAAATCTTAGTCAAACTGCAGGGGCTACAGCAGCCACTTTGTGACAGTGAGGAAACTTGAGCAGGGAATCAGAAAAACAGAAAAGGCCAGAGGGATGGAAGGAGCAAGGGATACTGGTGGCACTCTAGTGACTCTATAGCAGTTTGGGAGCATGAGATTCTCTTGGTATCCTCGGGGCTTAGTTCCATGACCCCCCAAAATATCAGTCAGTGGTTGCTCAAGTCTTTCCTGTAAAATAGTGCTGTGTTTACATATCATCCCCAGGATCTTCCCTGTACTTGGAGGCTTAATCTCCAGATCCCTCCTCATACCTGACACAAGGCAAACACTGTGTAAACGCTATTACACTGTACTGCTGCAGGAATAAGGAGCAGAGCAAGCCTGCCCATTGGTAGTAGGAGCACAACCACAACAGCTGTACTGCGCCATCATGGTCTGCTCTGAGCTGAATCTGTGGACATGGAGCCCGTGGGTACGGACACTGACTCTCCAATCTTCTGTGTGAGAAAAAAGAATTCTGCCTGGTCAGGGTCCTTTGGAGAGAAGATCCGTAGGTAGCAACTGATTAAATTTCTAATTCAGGGGCCTGCAACCACAGGGGGGCTGCTCTGGTGGGTGAAGTGCTTG
>NDGM011130111.1:0-22495 GCA_002564305.1 Octomys mimax | reverse complement strand
CCACACTGGCCTGCTCAGGGTCCTCCCTGCCCCCAACTCACTTTCAACCCTTTCTGACCCGGTATAGTCCAGTCCTAGTTTAATTTTACCTCTTCCCAAATAAAACTCCCAATGGATCCCCACTGTATTTGGGATAAAATAAACCCATTTCATTCGGGACCCAAGGGGCTGCACAGCCGGCGTGGCAGCCCTCCTGGTGGGCACAGAGCACCGGTGCCCATCCCGCCTCACACCTGTACTCACGCTGTGGACACCCTGCCTCTGCCTGCGCTCTGCCTGTGTCCAACAAGCTTCACGCTAACTCCCGCACTCCAGAAAGTCTTCCCTGGACCCTCCAACTTCTCCAAGCCAGGCCTGATGCCCCCTCTGGCTCCCCACAAACCCACAGCCACGCTGCACTGTGAACACGCACGGGGGCCTTAGAACAGAGACGACACCTTCAGTCTTCCCAATAGCAGAAGCAGACGCATTTGGCCTATGCTTAGAAAATGAACGCGTGGAGTGGTCCAGTGGTGACTCTAGACCTCATCTTAGATCCATTTGCACTAATAATACTGCTTAATCCTTCTTTTCTCATACCCAAGGATACCCCACACCAGGATGCCTGCTAATGCGTGTTTGTGTGTATTTCCTCCAATAGGAACATACTGAAGTTCTACCTCCCATACCGCTGCATGGGAAAGGAGGAGGAAGGGAGGAGGGTGGAGGTAGCAAGTGTATGGAGGCAACTGAGGTTGATGGTATAAGGCAGAATCCGCACCAGTAGGGTTAGAGTTCCTATAAGCAGAGGAAGAGAGACACTGGGATGCCCAGTGTCTCTGTCTGCCCCTCTCCCTCCCCCTTCCTCCCCCTCCCTCCTCCTTTTCACCCTCCCCCCCTCTTCCTTTCTCACCCTCCCTCCTTCCCTACCCCCTCCCTCCTCCTTGCTCACCCTCCTCTCTTCCTCCTCCTTTCCCACCCTCCCTCCTCCCTCCTCCTTGCTCAACCTCCTCCCTCCCTCTCTCCATGCACAGGCACAGGCACTAGGCAAGGCCATGTGTGGACAGGCCGAAAAGGCGGCTGTCCAAAGCCAAAGCCAAGCCCTCACCAGAAACCAACCCCTACTGGTCCCTGATTCAGCCTCCGCTCTATGAGGAAATAAATTTCTGTCATCTAAGGCTCCCGACCTGTGGTGCCGTGTTGTGGCCGCAGCCGGTGTCACTAACACAATGCTCACAGGCACGGCTTCACCGGCCCCGAGCCAGGGCTGTCGTGGACGTGGACGTGGAACACTGCCTGCAGCCAGCCGCCCCACCAGGCAGCGCATAGTGCGTACAGAACGCTCTGCGTATTGTACAGATTGCCTCTACGACAGACTGTGGCTCTGTACGGTCAGCGGCTGCGCCAGTCCAGCTGGAGCAGATCTTCCTGCTCCCTGCACCCACGAGCGAGCTTGCTGTTGCTCTTCTAGAAAGGTCCGCCACCATACCTTGCACCAGCCCTACTGCACCTGAATGCTGCCCTGCTTCCTCCTCATGCCTCGCGGATGGATGGCCACGGAGCCTTCAGGATTCTCTCTAGAGGCTGGCAGAAAACAGGAGCTCCCGGGTCTCCTTTGATGGGTCCACTGAACTGCCACTGTTTTTGGTTTTGTCTGTCTCTGGGCACCACCTGCCTCGGACCACCAGAGGGCGCTCCGGGACGGCCGTGAGCTCCAGCCCGCCAGGTGGCCAGCAACTTGAGAACCCTGCGTTATACACCTAGCGGGCGTAGCTCAGCGACAGAGCATTTGACGGCATATAGGAAGGCCTGTGAGTGTTCAGGTTTTTTGGTCCCATAAATTCAGTTCTGGGATTCCATCCTCAGGAAATGACCTAAGTGCAAAGACTGACGTAAAAACAGAACATTATTTGCAGCAGTGTAAAACTGGAAAAAGCCTATTCAAAAAAATCATGGAATGTCTGAGGAAATCGTGGGAGAGCTACGCAAGGAAACGCTGGCGATCAGGCATGCTTTACAGAGGGATTTTAGTGACAGGCCAAAAGTATATGACGCGAGTTTTACAAGTAGGATTGGCGAGATGTCTCAGAAGACTAAGCGCCTGCTCAGGCGAGCGCAGGGACCAGAGTTCCATCCTTGGTACCATGTGCCACGCCAGCCCCATCCCGAGTCCCAGTGTGATGGTGCATGCCTGTAATCCCAGCGCTGGGGAGGCTGAAATCAGGAGGACCACTACGAGCTGTGTAGTGAGACCTATACCAAATACCTAAAAATAAATAAATGTAGGGTTTAAAGCCACGGGGTTACCTCACGTACAGTTCTGTGCTCCCACATAACCACCTAGAAATGTAAGCAGACCAAATAGTACAAAAGAGATGTCAACAGCAATTGTCACCCAGCAATTGGACTATTGTTTTTCTTCCTACTTTCAATAAAAGGATGCAAGGAATTGCTCTCCTGAAGTCACCGAGAAGGAAGAGATCTCGAATCTGCCTCCTCTGGCAGAGCCAGGACACTGCAGGAAAGTGACCTTGTGAGAGAAACTCGGGGCCAGGGCTGGCTGAACAGAAAAGAGAAATGGCAACTTCAGAAACGCATGAGGAGAAACTAAAGCTTCAGAAACAGGAAGAACGCCTACCCTGAGGGCAGTGAAGGCCATAAGCGCTGTGCTGAAAAGTAGTTGCGTACTCGGACAAGGTACATTGGGTTTCTTTTCATTATTTCCAGACCCATAAGGGATGAAAAGTTACACCTCCTGCATATATAGCGCTCTTAGGAGAATTACATGAGGGCTGCCCCCTGCTGGCCCGGAGAGGAGTTAAGACTGAGGTGCTCTGGACAGACAATTGGTAAAGATACCGTGTGCATACACAATGAAAGATTATTCAGCTGTAAACAGGATAACATTGTGTCACGGTAGGAGAACGGGTGGAACTTGACATCCCAATGCTGAGTGAAACCACTGAGACACAGACAGTTAAATATTGCAGGTTCTCTCTTGTAGGATAAACCTGAGCTACAAATAAATCAATGAATACAATAAAGGAGAGATGCTAAGAAACCATAAGGTGGAGAAAAAGACTGGGGAGGAGGATTGTAAGGGAGAGTAGGCTAAAGATGTAAAACAGTCCCAATCTATTACGTGTATGTATCTGTTCTTCAAAACAAATGTAACTGTCATGCAATAGAAACACACTAGTAAGAAATGAAAGAAAAGCCATTAAGTCGATTTTAAAAGCCTGAGGAGCCAAGGAGGGAGCACCGTGCGTGGCTCTGCCCCGCCAACACAGGACCCCAGGCGTGGCATCCAGTCAGGTCGCCACTCTTCAAGGGGTCGTGAGGTTTGGGGGCACAGCTTAGGCTCCTCGATAAATGGCATTTGCTTAGAGAGAGAGAGAGAGAGAGAGAGAGAGAGAGAGAGTGTTTGCACACGCGTGCGTGTGTTTCCTACATCCAGGAAACTCTCATTAAGCATCTGCAGAAGTACATGCAGCCACCCACGGGGCTGTGGGTGCAGTGAGCCGGCGTGGCTGGCAGGACAGTGGCAAGGCCCGGTGGAGGTAGGAAGCAGGTGAGGAGCCCCGCAATGCCTGCTGGGAATTGCAGCGTTTCCCAATGGCACTTAATGGGGACTCATTAAATAATCAATTGGAAGAGTGACTCAGGCGACCAAGCTTCTCTTCATGAAAGCTGCCTTTGTCTCCAGCCACTCACAAAAGCAAAAGAGGAAAGAAACCAAAGCATCTCGGGTCACTCTTGAGTCAACACTGTCCTCACTATCCTCACTGCACAGAAAGGAAACTGAGGTACATATGGGGAGACTGAGTTAAGGCCAAGATCCCCAGCTTGAGGAAGTGAAGCCGAGGCCCCAACCCATCTGTGTGACCCCGTCTTGGCACCGTCCCCTCGGCCCGCCATCTTGCTCACCTTCCTGTGCATCTTCCCTGAGGTCGCCCCTAGGGCCTAGGTTTCTGTCCCCACACTCCCCTGAGAGGTCTCAGGGCCTAGTTCAGTCTCTCAGGCTTCAGAGCTCAGAGTGTGGAGGCGTCTGACAGCTACCCTAGGTGCTCCTGGTGGAAGTTTCCAGAAAGCAGCCCTTCTCTGGCTGCATTCTCAGTATTGGGTATAGTACCACCCTTGGTGACTGGCAGATTGAGGGGTGGCATGGTTCCAGAGGAGATCAGAATGTGCTGAGCTCAGGGAGCAGGTGGAGATGCCTCTCATGGGGGAGGGGAGGAGAGGGGGGAGGGGAGGAGAGACGGGAGGCAGGAGGGTCACACCCAGGGGAGGTCACACCACGTGTCTCCACCATGTGGGAGGTGGGGGTAAAGCCTGTGCTCCCCACCTAGAGCCCAGAGCCTGCAGCCCACCAGGGAGTGGGGTGGGCCCCCAGGATGGACAGCCAACTGACCCTGGACCACGGTGAGCAAGCCGCCGCACCACACCCCATCATGGGACTTTCCCCAGGCTTCTTGGTCCAGATGTGGCAGCATGGATTTACCCCAAAGGGTGAACAAGAAAACAATACATTAGTTGCATTCACCCTAAAACTAAAATTCTGTTCCTATTTTAAAAACCTTTTTAACTTAGAGGTAGTGGTAGTTTTGATACAGTTTAAAAAAGTTGATGTATGTTCCTGCTACTCAGCTTCCCTCATTGGAAAACTACAGCGCACGGCCACCAGGAAGTCCTGACTGGGGTCAGCGTGGCCCACTGTGAAGTCCTCTTTTGCATTTACACTTTTGTGTGTGTGCACAAGTGTGTGTGCACACAAGTGTGTATGAAAGAACTTAGTTCTATGAAAGTTTACAGCATGCATAGAGTATTTGTGGTCACCACAAAATCACCACACAGAAGATAAACCCTTCCCCCCTGTAGACCCTGGTACACTTTGTTAGTTAAAGATAGCCATAGAGCTGATGAGATAGCTCAGCGGACTAAGCGCCTGCTTAGGCAAGCGCAGGCCTGGGGTTTGATCCCTGACACCACATGCTGAACTGGCCACTTAGTGCAGGTGTGGCGGCACACACCTGTAATCCCAGCACTGGAGAGGCTGAAAATAGGAGGCTCACTACGTGTCTGAGCTGCATGGTGAAAATCTGTACCAAATACATAAAAAATACAATAAAATAAAGATAGCCATAAAAAATGGAATCATGTAGTAGATAATCTCTTGGGGTTGACTGTTCCTACTCACCTAGAGATTTTCCAAGTTATTCTATTAGTTGTTCCTTCCTTTTCTTTGGTAAATAATATTCCATGGTGGAGACACACCACAGTTTAACTGTTCATCTGAAGGGAATTTGAGTTGCTTCTAATCCCTACTATGAATGAAGCTTGTGTACAAGTTTTATGTAAATGTCAATTTTCATTTCTGGGTTGTGTGGTTGTGGCCTCTTTAGTTTTATGAGAAACTTCTCTTTTCCAAAGCACCACACCGTCTCACCTTCCCAGCAGCAGGACAGCTGTGATCTGACCTCTGTGAGTCCAGAGAGGTATTGGGCGGCTTCTCCCTACTGCCCACATTCTGATAGTCGCTGGTGGCCCCTCACCCTGGCTTTAATTTGCACTGCTTTAGCCCACTTCCTGTTTTCCTTTTCAGTTCTTGCCAAGGGTGCCTACAATCACAGTAGCTACCACCCAGGGATTCCAGCCCCGACCTAAAAGCACCTTGCTTTTATGATGATTTTCACATCTCTCCAGTCAACAGTCTGCGGAAAAGAAGGACATCACTCTATTTTTGGCACTCCGCTCTCAGCAGCGGTGTTTCCATTCCCAACATACAGTAACTCTCCATCCCTGGAAAGGAAGTGCAGCTGCAGCGGGTGGCCCCAAGGGCAGCCCCAAGGGCAGCCGATGCCGCGGGGTCTCCACATGCTCCTGTACCACCGGTGTCTCGCCCAAGGTCGGCTCCTGCCCTTGGTTCCGTTTCTAATTAGACTGTCACCCTCTGCGCTGCTGGGTGCGGGGCATTCTTCGTGTCCCCGGCTGCAAGGAGCACAAGTCCAGGCCTTGGAAGGAGGCCCTTGGGTGCATTTACTTAATGAGAGAGCTGCCTACAGGAGTTCGGCAACCGATATTTCTAAATCAGGGAGATGGCGAGGAGGGAAAAGAAGGAATGAGTGATTCCATGGGGGGCAAAGTTCAGATGTCTTAGGTGGGCAAACTTCCAGCCTCTGAGAAGTCACTGCTGTCCCTAGTGGGCTGGCCTGGACATGAGGCTGTCCCCCCATCAGGTGTGGAGTCTTTGAAGTAGGGCGCAGGCAGCCACCCCTGGCTCCACCGTAACCAAGGCTCACCACTGCCCCTGCCCCATCCCCCTATGCCATCCTTTAGGGCAGGTCCCCAGCCCACACAACCCCTAAGTCCAGTCTGCCTCAGCTGGTGGAATCCCAAATGTGGCTTGAGGGCCACAGCTGTATTCCATCTTCTGTGGACTTGCAAGGGGAGGATTTTAGAGCTGCACTTTGGACAGCAACCACACCATTGGCCTCACCTGTGCGGCCACACACCCCCCTCCACACAGGAAGCAGGTGCCCTCTGGCAGCGACGGCAGGACAGCGGCAGGAGGCCAAGCATGTAAAATGCCACAAGAGGTGATCCACAAGGGTTGGGCACGAAGCTAAGTGTGCCGGTGTGACAGCGGTGAGACAAGCCTGACAGCCCAGCTGTCCCCTGCAGGTCTTTTCTGGTCCACTTTCCACAGCCCAGTGGCAGCTGCCACCTCGCATGCCTAAAAACTGGGTTGTTCTACCTCTCTGAGATGACTATTAGTTCACAGAAAGGAAGGCCGGATTAGAGTAACTTATTACAGCAACACAAATGAGACTCAGCCCTTGTTTTTAAGAGCCAGTCAACCTCAGATGCGTCTCAGAACCCCACGCAGAGCCAGGCTTGGTGGTGCATACCTGGTCCACGGCCACACCACCCTGAATGCGCCCAGTCGCATCTGATCTCGGACGCTAAGCAGGGTCAGGCCTGGTGAGTACTTGGATGGGTGGTGCACGCCTGTAATCCCAGCCCTCAGGAGGCTGAGGCAGGAGGATTGCTGTATAAGGACAGCCTGGGCTACACAGTGAGTTCAAGGACAGCCTGCACTACATAGCAAGACCCTGCCTCGAACAAACAAATAAACAAACCTACACAAATCAGACACTTCACTAAAAACTCCCTCAAGGGGCAATTCCTCACCAGGCCTCCAGGCTGCCATTTCTTAGGCTAGGCCTCAGCGGGCTCCCCTCAGCCTGCAAAGTAACTCAGGCGCCCAGTTGTACTGGATGCATTTAGTTCTGTGTGCAAGCCACAAGACGCTTGACCCAAAGAGCTTCCAGCACAAGGAAAATGGTCACTCCCAGGAAGTGGGAGAGAGGGAGGGTTCAGGCTCCTGGCTCAGGCTCTGCCTGTGCAGGCTGGACTCAGGCCTGGGCTGGGGAGACAGCTCAGCAGCACAGCGCCTGCCTGGCAAAACAAGATCCTGGGTCTGATTCCTTGTAACAAAAAACCCCACCACTCAGAGCCCTTGGCCCTCAGCTGTGCCTTCTTTCGTCAGTGTCCATCTCCTGCTTCTCAAAAGCTCTGCTTTCATGACTGCAAAGTGGCCACCTTGGTCACTTAACTTTTTGTTTGTAATCAGCAGGTGGAAGGGTGGACACTTAGGGTGATCCAGCGAATGATTCTTTTCTTTTTGAAGTCATTTATTTATTTATTCATTTATTTGGTACTGGGTCTCGCTATGCAGCTCAGACCCATAGTGATCCTCCTGTCTCAGCCTCCCCAGTGCTGGCATTGCAGACGTGCGCCACCATGCCTGGTCTTGGTGGCTGACTCAGTGCTAGACCGCAGCACAGCATGCAGTTCCAGGGATCAAACCCAGGTCCTTGGTCTTGCCAGGCAGGTACTTAGACCGCCAAGCTAGCTCCCCAGCCCAGTGAATGATTCTTTGAAGAACAAGCGAGGGCTGCATCTAGCCCTAGGGCTGCCGCTGCTATTGCCTGCTCTAGGGCCTGCAGGACGAGACCTCCCCTCATTTATTCTTGAATTTCACATTCAGGCTAACACAGCATTTGGCATACAGTGACCAAGAGTTTGTGAGTTGACTGGACAATATTATACCTCTGTGATTTTACTGTCCTTTTAAGATAAAAAAAAATAATAATTTAAAGAGAACTACACCTAAAAAGATTTTATGTCTTCCTCGTCCACACCAAGAACAAGAGGCAAGCTGCACTTGGAATTTCCGTCTCCTGGCTTTTCCAGAAAAAGTGAGCAACAACCACAGTAGTTGCTCAAACATGCTTCCCTTCTGGCTCACACAGCAGTAATAAATATCAGTGTCTTGCTCTGTTTGTCACTTTGTCATCGCTGAGACAAATACCAGATAGCGTAAGGGAGAAGCGGCTTTCTCCGGCTCACAGTTTCACACCGCGCAGCCCTTGGGTGGCAGTCTCAAGGGACAAACAGTGTGGTGGAAGGGCCTGGTGGAGGACAGCCCTTCGCGGTCCCTCGTGGCCACCAGAGAGCAGCGAGCAAAGCAGGGAGGAGCCAGGGAGGAAGGGACTTCCAGGCCACACCCCAACGACAGCCTTGAACCAGCCCTGTGACCCAGTCGCAAGTCAGCTACTGCAATCGCTGATCCAATTACCTTCCAAACACAGGAGACTTTGGGGGGAACTTCCGATCTGAATCATAAGTGCGTATGTTTGTGCATGTGCGTGTGCGTGTGTGTGTGTGTGTGGTGTGCCTGTGTGTGTAAGCGCAGTTATGTATCACTGAAGCATGGGCGTACATTCTAAAGAATGTGTTCTTAGGTGATGTGTCATTGTGCATACGCCATAGAGCGTCCTTACACCAGCGGAGGTGCCCATTTGCGCTGGGTATATGTCGGCTCTCCACACTGCACATGGGCATCCACATTGCAAAATCGAGCTCTCCAAACCTGCTGAATTCCTCTAGCAGGTCACCCTTCAGAACCACTCTGCTGCCTCCCTTTGAGAAGTGATGGTCCCGGCTCTGAGCAGTCCGTGTGTCCGTGCTGAGCCTGCTGGGACTTCGGTTCTATCTGCAGGGCCCAGCGCTAGAAGGACACTGAGCAGCACACCGGTGTGGGAGCCGCGTCCCGGGTGACTCCTGCAGCCAAGTGCATCTTTGGTTGGAAGTGGTGGTGAGCAGGGGAGGGAACAGGCTGGCTCTCGGACACCCTGCTTTTCCTTCACTGTAATGGACAGCAGGTCCTCCTGTCCCCTTTGCACATCCTTCCTGTGACTCCTGCCACGTGCCAGCTTTCCCGAGCTCCAGGGAGGCAGCTGGGCTCTGCCCCATGTTACATGTAGGGCCCTGACTGGACCGCATTGCCCACTCATGCTGGGAAGGGCAGGCTGTCTCTGTCAGCCCAACTCAAATGCAGTCCCAACATCCTCACAGACTCCCAGAAAGGATGTTTGACCAGCCACTGGCCACCGCCTACCCTTACCACCACCTCCCACAGCAGGTTGACACGTACAATCAATGAGCTGGAACAGTTAGGGTGTGTTCCCACTCTGCCCCTGCTCACTGGCTCCTCAGGACAAACCCAGCCTCTCTGAGGCCCAGGCCTCAGCTGCACAGTGCAGGTGACACCTTAGCCCTCCAGGCCACCTTGTGGAGCCCTTGTACTGACACCAGCAGGCACGGCCCACTGAACAGGCTCTAGAAATGAAGGCTTGCATTCAATGCATGTGTCAGCCACAAAGATGTCTGCTCTCCTGCAACAGCAATGGGACTTTCACAAAAACAGTGTATTCCTCTCGGGTAATTCCTTTCCTCTCTGAGAAGCCATTCCACTGCTCAGAAAATGAATTCCTTCTCCATCTTCTTCATGGCTCCTATAGTTCTCGGTGCGCTCATAAGACCCTGTTCCTTTCTCCCATCACATCTATGCTGCCATTCACCCCTTCAGGACACGAGCAACAGTAGGGATCAGGTCTGTCTGGACCGCTTAGACACCAGTGGGGGTGTCAGTGTGTATTGAGAGATTTTTTATTTTCTCGGTTCTAAATGCAAAAACTAAGAGCAAGGCCCCGTTTTCTCTAAATTACAGTGGGCCGTGTCACAAAAAACAGACACTCAAATCAGAGGAAAATGGAAGCAAACTGTTACGCTCCCCAGTCCTCTGTGTCTGGGGGGATGAAATGGGCTGTGGCACCCTACTCCACCCTGGAAGGAGGGGATGATCACAATGTCATTGTGCCCTGTGGATAGATGCTCAGGGACATGGATCCTGTCTGGTTAAGGAAAGAACCATGAGTCTGTCCCATGATTGTCACATTCGGTGATCCACAAGTGTTTACTTCACACTACATATGCCAGGCCCTGCCCTGCATGTGGCAGGGGCCTTGGGGTGGGGGACAAGTCAGCACATGAACACAGTATGTATTCTGGAGTCTCCCCAAGCCCCAGCAAGACATCCGGCCTTCTGTGGGGTTGGCTCCTCCAAAGAGCACCCTGAAACAGTGCTTGCCAGCTTGGAGCACGTGTTCTCACTGCAAACACCACTGGGCCCCAACCCAGACTCTGCCTTACCCTAAAGTTGCACTGGCCAGCTCTACATGCTGGGCCAACCAGCCTGCACCACGTCAGCAAGGTCTCACTGGAAAGCGGAACATCCTTGGGGGCCCAGGTCACCGGAACAGTGACCCGGTAGAGGCCACCCTATCCTGGCAGGGTCGGGGCTACCTGTTCTTCTTGGCCAGCAGCACAGACTGTGTCCCTGAGTGGCACTTAGCTGAGGACCAGGGAGCATGGCGGCTTCACTGGACCCCTAAACATGCAAATGGAAGTGAACAAAGCCCAGCATCACAGAGAGGCTGGTGGGGTCAGGATGTGGAGGGCGGTGAATCGCTCCATGTGGGAAGGCAGGACGCACTGTTCCAGAGAGTGGTGGGGCCCCCTTGCTAACTAGTGCCAGGAGTTTCATCTGCCCAAAAAGCATCTCTTACATCCACGGGGTGAATTTTATATTTTGCAAATAATGCAGAATCACTTTTTTGTTTTTTTGTTTTTAAATGCAGTATCTCTTAAATCAGCATTTCTTTCCTCCAAGAAATCCCCCAGCTCTATAGAAAAAAATTATAAACCATACAGCATATGGCTTATAAAAACACACTCCAAAAGCCCAAGGAATGGCTAAAGCTATAGAGGACATTTCCAAAAGCTGCTACCACCACCACGACCGGGTGGCTCAGGGCAGGGGCGGCTGTGGTCTCGTGTGCCAGATGGGGCCGTTGAGTCCCTGAAGTCTCAGCTGTTGGGCAGGATCTCAGAGACACTCGGAGCAGCCCCGGTCTCCTCTCATCCCCCCTTGCTGTGCCTGCCCCCACCGGGTGACAGCTCAGCAGCCTAAGGGGACCTGAAAATGGGGTTTTTTAAAGGTTTCAGAGATGCTCCCAGGAGACTAAGCACACCACAAGGCTGGGTGACAGGGTGATCAATGTCTATCTTGCCTCCGTGTGGACACCCTCATTTCTCCCCCACCCCTACCCCAACGTTTTTCTGTAATTGGCAGACTTTGAACATTGACTTAAGCACTGGGCTCACTCTACAAACGCCCTAGAATTCTTTGACTCTTCTCTTTTTTGTATTTAAAATCAAAATCCACACTGATTATCCTCCCAATGCCATCTGAGATTAAATGTCACAGCACCTGCCCTGCTGCCACTCGCAAGCCCCCATCTTTTTTTTTTTTTAATAAGATCTCACTATGCAGCTCAGACTGGCCTTGAACTTGTGGCAATCTTCCTGCCTCAGCCTCCCAATTGCTGGGATTACAGGTGTACACCACCACGCCAGGCAACCAAGACCCCATCTTTATAGCAAGCGGTGTTTGAGACCATGCCACCTGGTGTGAGGGCCACATCCTCTGGGAAGGGAGTCACCTCCATCTCCCACCTTTTCTGTGGTCTGGAAGAGGTTGTGGCCTATGTGGGCCTCAGTTTCCCCACCTCTAGGAAAGCTGTGGGACTAGATGTGTTCCAAGGGCACTGCCAGCCCCACATCCTCTGTGGCCTCCACTTTGTGAGGACTCGGGATCCTGCCGAGGTATGGGCCTCGCCCCACCCACGGTGCCCGTGGTGACCATGCACATGTCAGTGCCATGAGGCCACCTGGAGAGACTACACAGAGCACAGAGACGCACGCAGAGCAGGAGAGCTCCCTGGGCAGCCGGGCTACTTGCGCCAGCCACGTGCGGGTCAAACCCTGCCACGAACTGCCGTGCCGTGCGGGCCTTGCAGATTGCAGTGTCAGCCGTCTCTGTGCAGCTAAGCTCGGGAGAGAAGGCAGCACCCCACGCCAAGGCAGGTGACTGCATGCTCCTCTCAGAGGGTTCTCATCAGTGTCCCTGCAGCCACTGGGGAGCCCACGCCACAGGTGTGGTCAGCCTTCACCTCTGTGGCCTTCAGCAGCGTCTTAGCGACGTCTTCACAGTGCTCCCGGCATCAGCGCCCACACAGCCCCGCCTGTCCTCCGCCTCGCGAGCTGCTCCTCCGGCTCCTTCCTGGCCTTGCTGATTTAGCCAGTGAGCAGCAGGAGGCTGGTGAAGAGGGGAGAGCTTGTCCACCACAGAAGGCGCCCAGCTTTCCCAAGCGTGGCCAGCAGGGGCAGAGCGCGCCTGAGCGGAGCACAAGGTCTGGCTGAAGCCTCACAAGAGAACTGGCACGCTGCTGCCGGCCCCGCCCCGTGCGGCCCACGCCCAGCATGCTCATGGCTGGCCCCGCCCCGTGCGGCCCACGCCGCATGCTCATGGCAGAGCGACAGGCTTTACAAAAGAGAACAAGGCAGCCAGATGTGACAAGATGGGAGACTCAAGTCGCAAATCTGCCTCCTCCGAGAGGCAGAGGTCAGGTCACGTGCGCTTACAGGGCAAAGAGGCAGGGTGGGCTAAGTTGGACAGAGAGGTGTCCCCTCCTGCTGAGGACACTGAGCCCCTACTGTGGCCCTCAGCTAGCCTCCTACTGGAACCTCCCCAGCTCCCCTCCTGACCACTGTGGCCAACACCAAGGGGAACCCTTTCCCACTACAACCCAGGAGGAAGAGGAAGGGGAGCCCGTGCCGGCGATGGCCCACTCAGCCCAAGGCGTTGCCTCAAAGTCCTCCCCGTGCCACACCTACCACACACATGTACACACATGCACACCCAGGCACAAGCACACATGCAGGGCACACGTGCAATGGGGCATGTGCCCAGGGAGGGACCTTGCCCAGGACCCCCAGGCTCTAGATTGCAGTAACGAGTCAGGCACCTGCGACCTCAACACCCTCACTTCCCACCCCACTTCCTCTGTCTGGAGCTCTATGCTGGGACCTCTATAAAAGCCTACTTGCATCTCATCACACCCTGGCCCTGGGCACAAAGACCTCCTCCTTGCTGTGTCTGGGGTCCCACTCACCTGGCAGTTCCCTGCCTTAGTGCCCAGGCCTCCTACACTGTCCTAAAACACCCCACAGGACCAGCTGTTGCCCACATAGTCTTACTCTCTGGCTCTATGCTGGGACATGCCCAGTGTCCCTTCCTGGAGGATCCTTGTTCCCCACTTCCAGTCCCACTACTAGCTCCTCCAGGCTCCCCTGCTCCCCTCCTACAGTGGCTTCCCAGGGTCTTGCAGGTTCAGAGACCAATGTGGGCTCCACAGGGCTAAAACCCAGCAGTGGGGGGCCACATCCATCTGGGCTCTGAGGGCATTCATGCCCTGCCTTTCTGGCCCCCACGCTCCTTGGCGTGCAGCCCCTTCTCTGCCTTCAGAGCCTGCAGCTGCCGGCTGAGTCTCCCTGCAGCACCCTGACTCAGCCTCTAAGCTTCTTCTCTAACTCTGCCTCCCTTCCCTTCTACTTGTAAGGACTCCTATCATTCCACTGGACTCCCCGAACAACCCGGGGTAATCATTTTATTTGAAGCCCAGCTGACTAGCAGCCCTAATTCCATTCACAACCTTAGTTCTCCTCACCAAGGGAGATGACATTGTCACTGGTTCCAGCAGTTAGTGTTATAGGCAGCTAAATTAGGGAGAAATATAGTAGGCGTCAGACAGGGCCCTCGAGGGAGTCAGCGCTGAAGACGAGAATGCACCAGGTCAGTGGCTGGAGGTACAGCCAAAGATTAAAGTTGCAATGGCCAGTTTTACATATTTCTCTAAGGGAAGAACAGAGGCTTGAGATTATTGGTGTCACCCTTTGAGGTTTTCATTATCTCACTGCTGTGGGCCACCCTCTCCTACCCACTAAGACTAAGACCACCAAAACTAAAAAGAAGACTAACAGAAGAAGCTGGCCCCAGACCCCTTTGTACATCATGCCACCACCAAAACCAGGTGTGGTGACACACACCTGTAATCCCAGCATGGGGGAGGCTGAGACAGGAGGATCACTATGAATCCAAGCTATATAGTGAGACCCTACACCTAAATAAATAAAAGATTACTAAATAAAAAGACTAACACTACAGATTATCAACCAAAGGTTAATAATATCACCTGTGTACTCTTGTTATTAGATCAATATTACCTAAGTGACTATGTTTTCAATCTTAGTGGTTGACCATAATTTTGACCTACATTGTACCTGCCTTGTGATGTTATTCTATAAAACCTCGTTTGAGAGGTGGGCTGCTTGGCAACCCATTCAGGACCACTGTCTCTCAGGAGCCACTCCTAGTCCCCAATAAATTGTCCTACCCTAAACCTCCGCTGTTTCTTACAACTCATTCTTCAACTTCAGGAACGACAAACTCAGCATATTTGCCCCCTAGCGTTTCCCCTGTATCATCAGAACATGGACATCTTTGGGCAGGGGGTACCGAGTCCTGCTGACCTGCCTCCTCGCCTGCCTGGGCCCAAGACACAGTGATGCTCAGTAAACGAGAGGCAGGTGCACCACAAGTCTCAACCAGCATGTCCTCAGCATGAAGCCTCCCATGCTTTCTCCTCCGCCATGGCCATTCTGGGCCCAACTTTGAGGGAATGTTCTAGGCATGGCCTTGCTTACAGCATCTGAAACTGAAGACCACTGACCACGGACCTTACAGAGAACCAAGATTTATTTGGGTCCTGGCTCTGGGGCTGGGAAGTCTGAGGACCTGACACCAGCATCTGCTCAGCTTTCCACAGGGCCTTCCGCTGGGCGATTGCATTGGGATGTTACCTACTGCGTGGCGAGACACGACAAATGTGCCGGTGACAGTTCACTTTACAACAATACAACTTCTTTGGTTATCCATTAGTCCATTAATCTGAAAGTGGATTCATCCGTTCTCTCTGTAAGCGTGCATGCGTGCACGCACATGTGTAGCACAGGGGACTGACTTCAGAGACAGGGTCTTACTAAAGGCGGAACTGCCCAGGCAGGGCCTGAACTTGAACTCTCCCTGCCTCACCTCCCAGTACCAGGATTATGCCTGTGCGCCAGGCATAATCTCTCTGTTCTTGACAGCAGAGCTCCCATGACCCAGGCCCCTCCCAAAGGTCTCCCCACTCAAATGCTGTTCACATACACCTTTCAGGATTGCGCTCCCAGCACATAAATTCTGGGGAACAAACATTCAAACAAGAGCAGTCTCTGAGTCAAGTACCTTCCCTCCCCACGCCGAGTGACGAGGTGGCCATCTTGCTTCCTGCCCGTCCCTCCCTGGCCGATCTTGGAGCCCTCTATGGTGCGCACAGCTGCCATCTGGATCCTCCTGGCCCCCACCCCGTCCGTCCCAGCCCTCAGTTCTCAGGTTCTGCTCTGCCATCTCACAGGCACAGGGTCTGGCTACGTGCTATATATTTCCCACAAGTGAATCCCTCCTGTTGGCAGGACCACATTTTTTAAAAATACTGAAGACGGCACATTCGTTTTTTCCATGCAGATCGATCCACGCCCACACTCTCTCCCCGTCTGAGGCTTCCTTCCTAGATTTATAACCACTTTGTGGGGATGAAGGAACCTTTTTTTTTTTTTTTTTTTTGGAACTAGGGATTGAACTCAGGCCCTTGCGCTTGCCAGGGAAGTGTTTATTCCACTGAGCCATCTCCTCGGCCCAAGGAATCATTTTTTTCATACTGGCATTCAACACTCGAAACATTTGCATTCCTGGTAATGTGTGAATATCTTACGTTGTCAAATCTAAAAAAAAAATCATAATAATTTCAATCCCTTGGAGAAGGTTGGTTTGGTGAGTCATATGTCAGACCTCTGACACAACAAAGTTCCCCAGTGGGTGTTTTCTCACCCCTCTCTCACCTGCTAACACATGCCCATGACCCCGCCCCCACCTCTGAGAGTGGGGCCGAGATCCAGTCACTCACCGTTGGGAAGGCAAATGTCTTATGCAGAGCCCAACCCTGGCCTTCCACCTCCATCTCTCTGTCCAGAGTAACTGCAGCAGAGAGGCAGGGAGGCAACGTGGGTGGAAGCTGGGTTTGGACACCTGCCCTGTCCCTGCATCTGCGTGACCAGTATGCTTCTGGAGCCTGGTGGGTGGGGCTCAGTGAACCCTGAGTTTCTGCCATGTCTAGGTCCTGACTGAAAGGAAGAGAGACAAAGAAAAACTTAGCAATTATTTATGAAGCGTATACTAATGGACAGATATTTTCTCATCACGAGATTTATAATCACAAATCTTGCCGGATTATTAGGAATATCTCTGTTTTATAAATAAGAGGGGCTCATATAGGTTAATGATTTTGCCTATGGTAGGAATCTACTACTATATAACTAATTACTCTAAAACTCGGTGGCTCAAAACAGCAAATGTGCTGTCTCACAGCTTCTGTGGGTCAGGAGTGAGGGGACAGATAAGCTGGCCAGCTCTGGCTCAGCATTGCCCAAGAGCCTTCCTCAGATGCAAGCCGAAGGCCGGAGGGAGGCGTGACTGCAGAATGAGTGTCCGGCTGACGTGATGCCAGTGGTTCCAAAGACGGAGCGGGGTGCCACAAACCAAGGAGACGGGAGCAACTTTTAGGAGCTGGAAAGGGCCGAGGAGCAGAGTTTCCACTAGAGACTCCTGAACAGACCCAAGCCTTGATTTTAGCTCAGTGAGCCCTTCACTGTACTTCTAGTCTACAGAACTGAGGATGAACCTGTGGTCTTGGGGGGTTCTGAGGCTGTGCTCATGTGTTACGGTGTAATGGCCAGGATTGGCTATACTGCCCACAGAACACTAAATTAAAAGAATTACAGAGCCGTTATTAATTGAGCAGGCTACCAATGTGCTTCCTCCTCCAAACTGGGAAGACACAAAGGCCCAGTTTTCTGTTCCCTATCAGCTTATATAGTTTCTTTGTTACTATGGCGATTGGACAGGACTGTGGTGCCCCCTGTATCCTGTAGGTGTGAGGTCTCAGGCAGAGGGATTTAGGGCTAAGCATGGGCAAATGGTCTGGCTCTTGTTGCCCTACACGATTGTGAAGTTTTGGCAGGGCAGGGGAAGGACTGAGGGATGGGGTAATTTAGGTAAGGAGAAAAGGGAAGGGGGCCTGGCCCAGACATCTTATGTCTAAATACTTTAAGCAGGAGTCAAACTAAATTGAATTCTGCCTCAGTCTCTCCTACTTCAAAGGTGAATAGAGGATTATGCTAGATGCCATGCCTTATATTCCCTCCTCTAAGGCATATTTTTCTAAGAACTATAATATCTGTCTGAAGATGGCGGCTTATCCCTTATCTCACACACACTGTAATCCTTCATCTCCATTGCATTGGCCTGTTTAATCATGCTCCGTGTTCGGGTCATTACCCAACTGACCAGACTTGGCCCTGCATGGAATATGACTACCAGGGCAATTATTAGCCTAGAGATTCCCGTTGTGGGAGAGGTTAACCTGGGGCTCCAGTTAAATAGGGACTCATACCACTTGGGGTCATGATAGTCATCATATCATGTTTTTTCTCTCTTCAGAACCATGGTCTAGTTTTTCTAGGGTCTCCATGATGACCCCTGACTTGTTGGCATAAAAACAGTACTCTTCCCCTAAACCTGTGCAGACTCTTCCTTGTTTCATGAACACTAAATTAATCCCCCTTCTGTTCTGTAATCCTACTTCTGCTAGAGAACGTATCTGTTCATGTGTCTGTGTCATCACCGCTCAGACCCCAGCCACACCTTGTGCAGTGCCTGGAGGCCAGTCTCCGAATGGGCTATGGCCCCATCCCAGTAGCCAAACTTCCTGCTAGAGTTACGCCGGCTAGAACTGGCACTAACGCGGGGTGGCCCTTCGTACACGCTTGTGCTTTCACACATGAAAATCTCAGAGAATAGATGTCTGTCTTTCAGGTCCCTGTGGATGATTCAGACTCGGGGAATCAACGCAGCAGACAAGGGCCCATCCCAGTTAGCCTCTATGATTTGGATACTTAAGTAACCCATTGGTGTGGAAAAACCACATCCCTCAGGGAGCCCAGAAGGTGAGGTTTTGGGGAGCTAGCTGACTGCAACTAACCTGATTCTTTCCTTGTCCCACATAACATTCCTCCTAGTACACTGTTTCTACCACCAACAGAGTCAGGGTCTCTTCCTCTTCCCAGGAGCACAAGCATTGGGTGGGTGTTACGGGCTCCGAGGAGGCTCCAGCCTTGTAACAGGGTGGACTGGACCATATGCGCATCCCGCAGGCTTCTGCTATCTTAGGGCTAGACAAGTTTATCAAAGAGTGGGTTTCACTGAGCAACGGATAGATTTTACACTTAGCTCCTAAGCTACCTGGCTCCATTTTGGGGGACTGGGTCTTTTTTCCTGGGTTCTGAGGTTGGCTACAGCTTATGCTGACCTGCATTTGGGATGACTATGGGGCCACTGTCTTGTACATGATGCAGTTCCCAAGTCAAAGCTGGGAAAGAGGCCACCAACTTTCGAAGGGTTGTCTCTACACAGATGATCATCATGACTGTCCCTGGATCAAATCCTGAGACTGTGCCAAGGTGCCTGCGCACTCCCCACGTGAGTCCAGTAGACCAAAGTGGATCAACCTTTTTAAAAACAATACTGACCTGTGTGAAAAAACCATCTGAGTACCCAGTGTGACAACCAGCACGTTTTTCCTGGTACACCTGAATATGTGCATCACTTTGTACCCACCAACTGGTTAGGGCATTTGGGTCTGTATGAGGACTTCCTTCAAAAACTCCTTAAGCCCGATTGCCTCCCAACCCCAATGTGGGCAATGTGCCCCTCTTTCTTTATCACAATTCCCTCCCATCAACCTCTGGGCACGTGTATAGCCCACGCTCAACTGTAGCCAGGTCTGGGTTTTTACCTTCATGTGCATGGGAGTATGGATTGATTGCCCGCTTTTGGACCTCACAGGCAGGGAATGAATGTTTTTCTGGGTTAGCCTTTTCCTTCTAATACTCTGGGTTCCATAATATGTGTTGTGACAACAAATACTACAATCTGTTGAGCACAAGGGAGGTGCAAAGAGGCAAGCACGGCCTGCCTAAGTCTGATAAAAGTCTATCCATGGTCACTCGGGAGTGTCACTGTAAGGTGTTCTCCTAGAGTCTCCGAGCCGAGAGCAGTCACTATCCATCCCATGGTAGCTGCCAAGCAGATCAGCACTGCCTCTACCAGCAGGTTCACTGTGATGACCTGAACAGAGTTATCTTTTGCCTGAGTCACTCAGATCATCGAGATGCACAGGGTCTAGGGGAAGGCAGGGTTGGTGGACCCTCTGCCACCCACTGTTTCACTTGTGAGTAATGAATGGATGGCTTGCAACCTGTAACTTTAAGACAGGTGGGTGTGGTCAAGATGACATCATATGACTCCTCCCATCTGGGCGGGGGGGGGGGCGGGCTCTTCCCTCCAGCTACTGATTAACCCCTGGTGCCCTGGTTCAAAAGCGTGTACGGGACTATGAAGGGGGAGAAAATTCCATTCTAATACAGTTTTCTGTAGTCTTATCAAAGTCTTTTGCAAGGCCTGCAGTTGTTGCTGCAGGCTCAGAGTCCCAATCTCCCATAGTCCCTCTAATACCAACACCAAGGGTGGTGGTCTTCCATAAAGGATTTCAAAAGGCGTGTGCCCATCTTGGTATGCGGTACAACATGACAGCAGCAGGGCTATCGGAAGCATAGACACTCAGCTTGTGTCTCCTGGCATAGTTTGGACAGGGTGCTGGTCACGATGCAGTTTGGCCGTTCTACTTGGCTCAAGCTGTGGGGTTGGTAGGCCGTATATAGCTTCTATCTTAGGCCCAGGACACTGGAAAGGCTCTGAACTACTCTATGCACGAAAGCAGGCCCCTTACCTGAGCCTCCCGTCATGGGGAGCCCATCCCGGGGGATGATGAGTTCCATCAGTGCTTTTCCTCCTCTCCGAGGTCTCAGTTCTGGTGGGCAGGGCTCCACCCATCCTGAGCAGGTGCAAGTAAGCACCAAAACTTTTTGTTTCCAACCATGACTTGACCTCAGTAAAGTCCACTCTGATATTCTCACAAGGGAGAGCTCCCTGCCAGCGGATGCCTGGTTCATGCTGTGGGCGAGAAACTGGATTACTGTTAGCACACATTACACATTTTCTGGCCACTGAGGTGCACAAGGTCCAAAGCCTGGAGATACAGAAATAGCGGCCGAGCAGCTATTTAGTTATCTTGCCCACGTGGATCTTGTCATGTAGTTCCTGAATCACAAAATGTCCCATGTGTTCAGACAAAAATACTCTTTCCCCTGGCAAGATTTGCCACCCAATCTTTCTGATGTCCCTTCCGACTTGGCCCACAAATAACAGTCTCAGAATATTTGGGTGGCCAAAGGAGTGGCGCTACCATGACACGTGTTTCTGGCAGTGAGCCCCCCACGGCAGCTAGCTTTGCCTCCAGGTCAGCGGCCCTATTGCCTCGGGCCTCAAGGGAGTGTCCTTTTTGATGTCTAGGACAGTGTATCACTGCTACTTTATTGGGCTGCCATACTGCCTGTAACAAGTTTTAAATCTCCTGGGAGGTTTTTACATCTTTTCCTCCTGCAGTAGGAGGCCTCTTTCCCAGTAGATGGACCACGCACACAAAAAGTGGCAAAAACACCTGGCTTCCATAAAGACGTTCAGTCTCTTGCCCTTGCCCAACTCCAAAGCCCAGGCAAGGGCAACCAGCTCAGCCTTCTGGGCTGAAGCCCCCGGGGCAGTGCTCCTGGCCGCACCATCCTCCCACAGCCACAGGGGCTGCTTCCGCCCTCTGTACCCTGTCTCTCACCACCCTGCTTCCATCTGCGAACAGGATGAGGTCAACGTCTTGGAGTGGTGTGTGCTGCAGGTCAGGCCTTGCAGAATAAATAGCCTCAATGGTCTCCACACAATCGTGCTTCAGGGGTTCCAATGATGTTGGAAGGAGGGAGGCAGGATTAATGGCCTGTATAGTCTTAAGAGTTAGATGTGAGTCTTCAAGGAGGGCTGCCTGGTACAGGGGCCAGCCTAGTACCCGAGATCCACCTTCCACCAGGGCTCTGCAGCAGCGTCTCCACTGCATGGGGCACAAACACGCTCAACTTCTGTCCCAGAGTTAATCTGTCAGCCTCCTTTCCCAATATAGCAGCTGCTGCAGTGGCCTGCAAGCACAATGGCCACCCAGTAGCCCCATTGTCCAGTCTTTTGGACAGAATGGCCACAGGGTACTTCCATGACCTGAAGGTCTGAGTTAAGACTCCCCTTGCAACTCCTTTCTTCTCATGAACAAACAGCAGAAAGGGCTTAGTGAGGTCAGGTAGGGCCAGAGCAGGAGCCCTCAACAGCTCCTTCCTTAAATCTTCAAATGTTTTTCATCATTCTGAATTCCAATCCAAACAGAGGCTACTACTACCTCCCTTCAGTGCTTCCTGTAAGGGCTTAGCAATAGAGGCAAAAGTTGGCACCCACAAACAATAACCCACAATTCACAAGAACCCCCATAACTCTTTTCGAGTCCTCGGATTCATCAGCCCTTGAATAGTTTGTGTTCAGGAGCTGAGAGAGAGCATGCCTTCCCCTGCCAGAGTGAACCTGAGGAATTTCACAGTTTACACACATTTGTGAGCCTTTTCTTAAAGACCTGGTGTCCTTAGCTTATAACAGCTGTAGTAGCTTTTTGTCCCTTTTTTTTTAACATAGCTCCGGGTCTCAGTGGCCAACAACAGATCATCTACATATCGTAAGAGAGAAAACTTAGGATTTTCTTACCAAAAGGCACCAGATCCTTTGATAAAGCTTTTTCAAAACTAGTAGGTGAATTTTGGGGGAAGTCATGTCCATGACGACTGGCACTTGTGCTCCTCTTCTGGATCCTCCTGTTTAAAGGCACACAATTCCTAGGAAGCAGCTGGCACAGAAACACAGAAGAATCTATCCTTAACTCTAACACAGAATACCTGATGCAGTTAGTGGGGAGCAGACATAAGCACCTTAAAATATAAAGTGTCGGGGCGGGGGAGATGGCTCAGTAGAATAAGCACTTGCCTGGCAAACATAAGGGCCTGAGTTCAACCTCTGGTTCTGCAAAAAAAAAAATAATAATAATAATAAAAAATAAATAAAGTGTGATCAGAG
>NDGM011130106.1:0-11595 GCA_002564305.1 Octomys mimax | reverse complement strand
AAAAAAAAAAAAAAAAAAAGATAGATTTTGAACTTGTATTTTTAGTAGTCATGGATATGAATCCTCCAGGACAATAGACAGAATGTTTGACATTTAAATTGGCCAGAATGGTTGCTGTGGTCATGGAAAATAGACCATTATTCACTTGTTTGAAATATATGTTGATTAACTGTACTATGGAGGCATGTTTTATTAAGAAAAATTAGAAGTCTTTTCTAACCTTATTAAAAGATAAGCAAAATGAAATGAAATGATGTGGCACCTTAATGCTTGTTAGTGCTTTCTGTTTGTAGCCTGTAGGAAGAGTGTGTGTACCAGTTTTTACATAGTATATGGAAACATTTTACCCTGTACTAACAGAGGCTTTTTTTTTTTTTGGAGAAAGGGTCTCACTGTGTATTACAGGCTGGTTTTGAACTCACTATGTATCCCAGGCTGGCCTCAATTTTGTGGCACTATTCTTACCCAGCCTTTCAAGTGCTGGGATTACAAGCTTGCCCAGTCCACAAAAGCATTTTTTAAACACAGCTCAAAGATATGATTATTAACACTTCTGTTTATTAGAGACAACAAAGGTAGTGAGGAATAGCTTGGACTTTGGAATCAAATATCTCTGGTTTTGAACCTTGGTTCAGCAGCTTCCTTACAAAGAGGCATAATTAAAGAGGCTAAAAAAACTTTTCTGGAACTATTTTACTATCTGTGAAATGGGAAAAATGTCCACAGTCTTGATGGGGATCAAATAAATTAATAGAAGTTCCAAAATTAATGCCTGGTTTGTATGCTGTATAAACATTCGTATACTATACACTTTATACTCATATCGCATATAAATTGTTTCTGTTGTTATGTATGGATACTTATTTTTATTTCATTCATTCAGATGGTTATTTTTCAATGTCTTCATTAAGAATAGAAGAAAGGAAGAACAGTGAAAACCTTTTTAAACATTTACTTTAAGAATTACAATTTATTTAGCAGGTGGTTATATGAATGTAAAAGTTGCAGAAATACAATTATATAAAGGTAGAACTTAATTATTGAGGACTTGGTTATTTTGTATGATGCGAGGTTATATTGTCTGTGTAATTATTTTTCTGAAGCCCTAACAAGGGTGTGTTTGAAAATAGAATTTATAGTGTCTTCCTTATATTTCAGTAAAGGCTTGAACCCAACAGGTGAAACAAAATTTTGAAAGCCTGGTGTTAACTAAAGGATTTAAGAGGACTATACCCTTTTTTATTGTACATATTTGTTAAATATTTTCATCACTATTTTATTTGTAAAAAAAGAAACTAACATGAAAAAACAAAACAAAATCTTTATGTTCAGACTTGAATAATTCATTTTTGCACACATTGTTAAATATTTTTTGAACATTCCCAGCTGTGTACCTTGTACTGTCTGACTCTAGGGATATGATGCAGAACAAAGAACCAAACTCTTGTTTAATTTTTGTTGTTGTTTTCGAGACAGGGTTTTGCTATGTAGTTCAGGCTATGCTTGAACTCACTATGTAGCCCAGGCTGGTTTTGAACTCATGGCTCTATTGTCCTGCCTTAGTCTCCCGAGTGCTGAGATTATAGGCATGTACAACTGTGCCCAGCTAGAGAGCCTGTTAACTGAAGCATACTTAGAAATTGATACTTAATACCTGGGTGGAATAGTATATTGTTTCTATTGCTTTCACTTATCTCTCTAAGAAGAGTTTTGTTAATCTAGGTAAACGATTCCATTGTCTGGGGGTTATTAAAGGTTGATAATAAAGATGGCCAGAAATCTTATGTGTCACTATAGCTGTGTCACTGAGCTGTACGGGCTGTGTATCCAGTAGGTAGGGTGATGTAGGCTGTGACTTCACTTACAGATTTATCTGATTTAAAAACTGGTTGGCTGGTCCCAGCCTGGTATCTAGGCTGTATTGATTTTTGTGTTTTCTTAAGCTAGAACCAAGTGTGGCCATACTATATGACTTGGTGGGAAATAGGTAATTACTAGAAAGAGACAGTGGACAGAATGATACAATATTTGAAGGTGGGAAAAGTATGTAGGGAAGAATCAGTTGAATTAAGTTAAGTTAAATTTTTCTTTTTTTGGGTAGTACTGGGGATTGGACCCAGGATCTTCATATTGAGTTACATCTTCAGCTTGTTCTTGTTCTTTTTCCTTTTTTCTTTTTATTTTAGTGAAGGGTCTGTTTTTATTTTAATGCAGGTTTTGTTGTTAAACTTTTTAGGTTCAAATTTAAAGACTTAAATGAGAATTGATAAATGTTAATGTTTTGGTAGTAATTACATATAATTAGAAAAATGGTATGGTAGGGTTACTCTGTTACTTGATCCTGCTATATGATTATTGCTATGTGTTTAATTTCTATGTTAGCAACACAGTAAAGTAGAAGATGAAGACTGAAAATTGTGGTAAAGGGAATTCCTTCCTGTGTGAAGCACTTACTTTCTTCAGAAGAAACCAGATCTCTCTGCCACTTTCAGTGCACTTCTAAAGAGCAACAGTATCCCACAAGGAAGTGCTGGGCAAGAAGTTGGTAACTCTAAACTGAATTAAAATCTGTGCCACAGTTTCTCATTTATCTGCCTGGTTTCTCCTGTGGAAGTTTATAGGTACCCAATGAAAAGGAACAAGCATTCAAGTAACAGGTTTGGAAGCAGAGAGAGTTGACAAAACTCTTGTGTAACCATTGGACAGGGGTAGTGAGACCTGAGGTGAGGGCATGAAGTTAATTTGATTTATAGAGAGCATGTCTTTTGTATTTTAGGATTTGCCCAAAATAAAATGAAACTAAGAACTCATTTTAATGAAGAAGAGCTTGAAAGAGCACATAAGGAAAATAAAGGCAAAGTGCAGTGGTGACTAGTACTGACTCTTTGTAGAGCTGGAATATATTTATAAAATATGCCTTGTTTCCTGCACTTTTGATATGAATAGAATGTTTTTCTATTTCTCTCTCCAGGGTTGGGAATATATGAATAGGGGGACTAATTGCTTTTAAATTAGCTATCTGTCTGCTCCTTCTGTCTTTCAGATTAAGGGTCTAGAGTGCAAGAATAAGATGTTGGGAAGTAGAAAACATGTGAAGTATTAATGTTAGTTTTTTAATGTTCCCTTCAGAGTTAAAGGGAAGCTTTATTTGAGGAATTTTCCTTTTCTTTTTCTTTTTGGTACTAGGACTCTTAACTCAGGACGTTGTGTTTGCCAGGCAGGTGGTGTGCCACTACTATATCCTTGGCCTATTGAGGAGTTTTCAGAAACAGAAGGATCAGTGTCTATATCCAAAAGAATTTGAAATAGGGGATTAAATAGATATTTGTACACCCATGTTCACAGTGGCATTATTTACAGTTGCCAGAAAGGGAGAAGCAATCCAAGTGTCCATCCGTGCATGAACAGATAAACAAGTGGGATGTGTATATAATAGAATACCATTTAATGTGCTACATCATGAGTGTTAAGGACATCGTGGTAGGTGAAGCAAGCCAGCTGCAAAAGGACACATCATATGGCTTTGTTTATATAAAGCAGCAAGAGTAGTTGATGTAGAGTAGCCGGGACTGGGAGAAGGGCAGATAGGAGTTATAGTACTTTTCTGGAGATGGATGATGGGAAAGGTTGTGTAACAGCTGAACTGTATACTTAAGAATGATTGATAAAGTAGCTTTTATGTATATTTGAACACAATTTTAAAAAGAGAATGGGAATGATAACCAGGCAACCCACAACTTACATAACTTCAGGATGAACTACACTCCCAAGGAGGTACCAGGCTTTTGCTTACTGCCATTATGGGACAGTCCTACCCCTCGTTACCCACCTTGCGTTTCACTACCATAAGCAGTTTGGAGAACTTACTAATGGGGACCAAAGTTTGTTGTGGGGATTATGATTCTAAGCTCACAGGCTACATTTCTAAATTACCAGAATGAAGCCGAAATATATATACCCTCGAACAACCATTTCTTCCTTTTCTACTCCAGGTTTTCCAGGTAAACTTCGAAGTTTTGAATGTTGAGCTTTATGGATTTTAGCATGTGTTCTGTGCCTTTATAACTTAGCTATAGAACTTCCTAAAGAGCCTTCCAGAGTTGTTAAATGGATAGAAAATGAATGGCCCTTTTCACAAATGTTTCATTTTTCTTTTTTAAAATCTCATGTCAAAATAAATATGCTTCTTGTAAAATAAAAACACAGATCAAAGAAAGCAAGCAAATAAAAAACCAGCCATAATTCTGTCATTCAGAAATAAGCTTCAAACTAGGTATGGTGGCACATGCCTGTAATCCCAGGACTCAGAAGACTGAGGCAGAAGGATTGCCATGAGTTCAAGGCAGGCCTGGTCTATATAGTGCATTCAAGGCCAGACTGAAATACATACTGGGACCCTATTTTAAAAAAAGTTACACATGCAAGATATGGTCTGTTCCTTTCATGCAGATACAATATGTATGTGAATACATATCTTTATAAGTTTATATTATATGTATCTACCTATTTTGAATATTTTTTAAAAGAAATTCAGGACTTATGTATTTCTTGCTTTGCTCCAGAATTTCCACTAAAGTGGTAGAAAAATTATCTTTGTGGTAGGCAAGGTTTTCAAAATAGTTAAAATCATATTTAAAGTTTATAACTAGCTACATATTTAGTGTTGAATTAACACAGGTTACTCAGGCCACCTTATGAGGTTGTAATGTAGTACATGTGGTACTTTAGAAAGTCATAATCATTTAGAAGTTGTGTTTGAAGTGACAATTTATAAATTTTTTTCCTTTGGTAATTTTTTTTTTTCTCTTTTTGTGGCTAGTTCAGCCTGCCCTGAGGGTGGGGGGCATGTGGTGCTGGGGATCAGTAAAAGCGTTCTGAGTTTTCAGAAAATAGAAGATAAAGGCTGTTTCAGTGCATATTCATCTTGTGTATTCGTTCTTTTAGGAATTTCAGTGCATTTTTTGGTGCTGCCAGAAACTTCAGCTTCAGTTAGCAGTTAGTGTATGGTTTCAACAAGTAATCACAGATGCATTTTTTCTTTTGTAATTCTACTGTTAACTTTTTAATCTCTGGAAATTTCAGGACAGCATTCTTTGGTCACTCTCTGAACGCTGATGATAGTATTCCCATTCAGGGCCCTGGGTTTGTAAGACTGAGTGGCAGGGGGCCAGATCACCGCCTGGGCCTTGTCAGCATAAGCTGGTGGCCAAGTCTGCTGTCTCAGCACAGTGTCCCCTTGGAGCACTGTGTTGGCTTTACTGACCCACCATGGCAGACATATCCAGATGAGTGTTTGTAAAATTAATAGCAAGATTTCTTCTGTAAATACTAAGTTTCTAACTGCTATCTCCTTTGCCTTTTCATTTCTTAAAATACTTGAGACTGTGAGACTGCTCAGTGTACACCAGGACTTGGGAGGTGAGCTCCAGGGTGAACTTATCAGTTCAGTGATTAAAACTTGGTGCTTAACACCAAGGGGGCTTGGTTTATGGGAGAAACAGAAAACAGCTCATTTTGTAGAGTGATGGGGATGGAGCTGTATGGGCATACAAATCCGTAGCTCGGTGGGTCTGATCCAGTAGCTGCTGACTGGATGTGGTTATTGAGCACCTGGATGCAGCTAAAATGAGACAGAGGAAGCAAAGTTTTAAGATGAAATTTAAAAACTGATACTTGGTTCTTTTATTACAAAACTGGTAAGAGTATTGGATAATTTAATATGTAAATCTACATGTTCTATAAATTTTATAAAACAATATTAATAAGGTACTTATAATATGGATGGTGCACACCAACAATTTCAGCTACTTTAGAGGCTGAGGCAGGAAGATTGCAAGTTTTGGGACAGCCTACACAAGTCAGTGAGAGCATGTGTCAATTTTTTTAAAAAGGCTGAGAGGGCCAGCCAAATAGCTCAGTGGATTACAGTGCCTGCAAGCAGGCACAGGGGCCGAGGTTCGATCCCCAGGCCTGCCATGCTGGCCCCACCCCTGGGGTGTGCTGAGACTCTTAATTGAGACTGGGCATGGTGGTGCGTACCTGTAATCCCAGTTCTTGGGAGGCTTTAAACAGAATCATTATGGAGTCTGATCTGATAGTGAGACCCTGAACACCCTGTAGATCCTTCCCTAAAATACAGAAGAAATAAAAAAAAGGCTGAGGGTATTATTTATTGGTGCAGCAGTTGCATAGCACATATGAGACCCTGTGTTCAACCCCCATATTGCATTTATATATATATATATACACGTATGTATATATATATAATGTAGCATATAAGTTGAGATATACTATAAAATACATGCTAGGTTTTGAAGACTTAGTTTTAAAAATTCCTAAATTTTTATGTTGTTTATAGGTTGAAATGATGTTTTGGTTACATCGGGTTAAATGTACTATTAGGATTCATTTTGACTCTTTTTATCTTTTTAATATGGTACTGGAAAATTTAAAACCACATATTTCTGAGGAAGCTGCTATCTATTGACTACTAAATTCACTTAGATTTGCTTCCTTATTGAAGGGTGTTTCTTTGCATTATATCCGGTAAGAACTGCAGGCATGAGGAGTGTGTGCAGTGCCTTTTATCACTTCTCTGAGTGGACACCTACTTTCCTTTAAAGAACTAGTTACACCATTCTCTGTATGAGCCACTTATCGAATATGTGGTCTCACCTCTTTCTTACCATGTTTAGCATTGCGTTTGTTTGTACTTCTAGAGAATACTGTGCAGTTATCTCTGTAACTGCAATGCTACAATATTGGAATATTTTTGTGCATTTTTAAAATCATTTCTCTTCTGCCTTGCTAGTCTACTGGCTTCTTAAGGACAGAGACTGTCCTGTTTTTGTCTCTTGCTGAGCTCACAGTTAATATTTAATTATTAGTTAAGTTAGTAAAGTACAAGTATTGTATACTCTGTAGGGCTTGAAGACTCTATGCGGATGTGTATTAAGATGTGAACATTAGAATTTAAGTTTTTATATTTTGGAATTATTAAATAATGGGTAGTATTTTCCCTGTAAGTTTGTTTTAAGTGAAGAACTATTCTCTGGAAAAGTACATTTTGTAGTTAAAATTGATAACTCAATTTTTAGATTTGAAACTAAACCAAATTAGAGTCCTGTTTTAACTGCATCTTTGTTGATCAATTATTTCTTTTGTCCATTATTAAGCTGTTAATTTATCTAGTGTTACAATAATAAACATGATGAAGCAGGTCCTGTTTAAGCATCTAAAATACATGGACAAAATTTTTTTCCTGAATAAATTAAAATATAATTTTAAATATAATTTGAATTTGGGGTTGTGTATATAGCTCAGTGGTAGAGTTCTCATTTAGTGTGTGCTGTGCTGTGGGTTCAGCCATCATACGGAGACACGCACACAGACAGAAAGAAAGACATAGAGTCAGAAACAGAGACAGAGACAGAGAGGAAATAGATTCACACTGTAGGAAATATTTTTTTCCAGTAAATCTAAATAAAAGATGTTGTTACTAACTGTAGGAATGTACATTGTTTTGTGCTCTTGAGTAAAATAATTCTGCATTTATTAAGGCATTTTAGTAGGCACTACTGCTCCTTAGGTAATGTGGATTCTGCCACACTCCAGAGTTTATTATAGCCACTTTGGAAATTATGCTTCAAGTTTTTACCTTTTTTAATATTGACAAATCTCAATCTTTTTGGAGTTAAGAAAGTAAGGACTCAGTTACAAGCTAAGTTTAAAGTTACCTTATCTATATGGTTCTATGGTTTTTCCTTTCTGTGGTTAATGGGTAAATTATTATAGTCTATCTATAGAAGTAGAACAGGCCAAGTCTTTTTTTAAATATAAAATGAGGTTATGTGCAGAGGTACTAGTCCTAATTTAGTTGTTAATTAATGACAGATGTAGCTCATAAAATTAATTTTGCTTTTTTGTTCTCCTTTTAAAAGTTGTTTTCTGGTATGAAAAATTTATTTTTGTTGATGCCAGTTCATGAACAAGGTTGTTCTTAGAAATGTTCAAAAACAAAATTTTCTCTTGAGTCATATATTCCAAGTACTCCTTGTGGTTTATTGTATTAACACTTTCTCTCAGATGTGCTTGTCTTGGTCCCGGGACAAATACCTGACACTCAAAATGAAGGAAGGAAAGGTTTATTTAGCTCACAGTTTACTGGAGGTTTCAGTTCATATTCAGTTGGCTCCACTGCAAAGCGGCACATGGCAGAGGGCAACAGTGGTGGTAGAAGGCACAAAACAGCAAGAGCAAAATGGAGGAGTAACAGCAACAGTGGCAACAGAGAGGAAGTCTGTCTCTCTTATGTTACATTCAGGCTATCCACCATAGATTGAGTGTAGCATTCACACCCAGAATTCCAGCCTTGGATTATCCATAATCCCAGTGTATCATGACTTAATCACAAACTCTAGAAGTCCGTTCCATAACTGTATGAGGCTTTGGGAGGACACCTAGAGACAAACCATAACACACTTACTCCTTTTACTCACTTGCATAGTAAGAGGCCACTTGTAGTGAGTGCTGGAAATTGCCTTGAAGTATTTACATTTCTTACAATAAAAATTTATATGATCAGGAGAGCAGTTTGCCCAGAGTCCACCCAAGAAAATGAGAATTTTTCATTGTTTTTCCAATAGTAGTGTTCAAAAAGTGTTAAGTATATAGGGTACTTAAAAATATGTATTATGAGCTATGATCCTAGAATTTTTAGCTTTTATTAGTGCATGCTAATTACAGTGAACATTGATGCATGTGTGTAACACATTTTGATCCTATCCACTCCTCTTGGTTCCCAACCCTCCCTCCCCTATATTTCCCCTCTTGTCTGATAGTCTTCCCTTCTGTTTTCAGTCCTCCTGCCCCCAATTCCACATGGGAAAACAGGCAATGGGCATCTGAGTCTGGCTTATTTTGTTTAGTATGATGATCTCCACTTCATTTTTCTGCAAATGATTGTTCTTTGTGACTAAAATTTCACTATAGATAGACTACATGTCTTTATCTGTTCATCTGTTGACATGTATTTAGGCTATTTCCATGGCTTGGCTGTTGTGAGTTATTTATTTGGTTGTTTTTTAATGTATATTTATTGTGTCGTAGTAAACATGGATATGGCTATGCAGATATCTCTGTAGCATACTCTTTTTTTGTTTGTTTGCTTTTGAGACAGAGTCCTGCTGTATAATTCATGGTGGTCTTGAACTCACTGTAGCCCAAGCTGGCCTTGAACTTACAGTAGTCCTCCTGTCTCAACCTCTTGAGCCCTGGGATTATAGACGTAGATCACCACACCTGGTAGTGTACTGACTTTTTAGTCTTTTCAGTATTGGGGTAGCTAGATCATGTGCTATTTCTAGTTTTAGTTTTTAAGAAGCCTTCATACTGATTTCCATAATGGTTGTACAAATTTACATTTCCATTAGCAGTGCCGAAGAGTTCTTCCTGCCATCCTTGCTACCATTTATTATTCTTGTGTTCTTGATGGTAAGCCTTTTTGACCAGGGTTAGATGGATCTCACTATAGGTTTGTTTTTTTTTTGGCTATAGTTTTGATTTATGTTTCTTTGATGGCTACAAATGTTAAACATTTTTTCATATACTATTGACTACTTTTTTTTTGGAGGCAGGGTCTTGCTGTGTTGTTCAGGCTGGCCTTGAATTTGCCATAATTCTCCTGCCTCAGCCTCCTTCCTGATTGCCCCAGGTATAGGCGTAAGCCAGCACACCTGGCCATATTTCTTGTAAGAAGTATCTGTGCAGTTCATTTGCTCATTTATTGATTGGGATTTTTACTTTTTGATATTACATTTTCTAGGTCTTTACATATTTTGGATCTTAATCATTTGTTAGAATAGTATTCACCAAGGATTCTCTCCCATTCTCTGGTCTATCTTTTAATTGTTTTTTTGTTTTTTTTTTAAACTGTGTAGGAACTTTTTACCTTGATGCAGGAGTCATTTGTGGATTCTTGTTATTTCCTGTGCTAGTATAGTCTTAGTCAGGAAGTTGCCTGTGCCTGTGAAGTGGCCTCTCCCATCCCCCCTACATTTTAAAGTTTTAGTCTTGACTTTAAGGTCTTTGTTCCATTTTCAGTTGATTTTTGTACCGGTAAGAGATCTAGTTTCAGTCTTTCGTGCGTGGATATTTATTTTTCCAACACTGTTTGTTAAAACAGGCAGTCTTTTCCCTAACGTGCTTTTTGGCACCTTTGTCAGAATCAAATGGTTCTAGTTGTGTGGGCTTGTTTATATGTTCACTGTGCTGTATATTGGTCTGTATGTCTGTTTCTATGCCAGTACCAGCTGTTTTTGTTATTGTGTGGTTCAAGAATTTCACAGGCGATTCATTGACTACCTCAAAGAGTCATTAAGTGGCGTTAATACCATTGTTGTGTTGTCTTTTCTGGTTTGCTTTTTGAGGTCAGGATAGGTTCTTGCTTCTCTCAGTAGTTCCAGCTGACCTTGGACTCATTCTGCAGCTCAGGTTGGCCTCAAACTTGTGATGGTCCTCTATCCTCAAGCTTCCTGAGTGCTGGGATTTCAGGCACGCACCCCCATGCCTGGCTGTTATATGTTGAAGATATCATTCTTAGCCTTTTCATTATTGACATAGTATTAAAGGGATTGCTGGATTTTAGTTGTTTATGATAAATAATACTGGAATAAACAGCTTTGTTAGGAAGGCATTTTTCTGTAATTAGGATTTTCCTCCCCTTTGCTGAGGATCTGATAATATTGTTAGAAGCTCTTGAAACTTATTGCCAAACTGTTTTCTCCACAAAGATTCTGGTAAAATTACCAGCAATAAGCCAGTTGTTACATACTGCTTTCACCAGCAGTTAGTGTGTTCATTTTTAAAAAAAGTATTTCTGGTATGCTAGAAAAAACAGTGCATTATCTTTTTTTTTTCTTTCTTTCTTTTTTTTTGCATTATTTCTTAAACAGTCCTTGTTGTCATTATTGTTCTGTACACATGCAAAAATAATTTGCTGTTTTATACTGGATTTTTTCATATTTTTTTATACTGGATATTTTTTATGGTAAGAGCTTATATTATTCAGGAAAATTGTTGGGTGATCTATCGGTGTTATTTCTCTGGAATTTCTGAGTCATTTGGGTAGTTAATAGCAAACATACATACTTCTTTTAGATATTAAAGTACATGCTATGTAAAATGATGCATTTTATTCACACTTTCAAAAATGAAGATTTAAGATGATTTAATTGAGATTAGTTCATAAAATATGGTTTTTATTTCTATTAGAAATACCTCTAACAGCAGGTGAGTAATATTTCAAGTGAACATCTGTGAAAAAATTCATTAGCAGTAAGGGTGAGAAATATTAAAGTTTTACTGTCAGTAAATCACTTCTATTTGCACTTCTACTTAGACTTGCTGTTCATTGTGTAAGATTTTGGCACAAATCTATTTCTTTAACAGTTTTAAAAAGTCATTGATTTATATGATTATTTTTATTCTTTGTATTATTCCCAGTGGTTTTGTTTTGTTTTTTTTTAAATTTTTCGGAACCAGGGATTGAACTCAGGCCCTTGCACTTGCCAGGGAAGTGCTTATACTACTGAGCCA
>NDGM011130104.1:0-10675 GCA_002564305.1 Octomys mimax | reverse complement strand
TTTCAAAACAGGTTAGTAGGACAGTTACAATAATTAATACATTGCATATTGTTACCTTTGTAGAATATTTAAGTATTTGGTACAGGGTCTCACTAAGCAACTCAGACTTGTAATGATCCTCTTGTTTTCAGCCTGGGATAACAGGTACTGGGATAACAAGCATGCACCACCAAGGCTGGTATCAGTGGCTGGCTCAGCATGCCCAGGGGCAGATCTGTTGTGGCATGTGGTACCCAGGATTGAACCCAGTCCCTACACTTATCTAAGCAGTTGCTTATTCTGCTGAGCTATCTCACTGGCCCAAGAGTGGTAAATATTTGAGAAATATTTACCCACTATTTTTCTGAGAAATTAACAACTGCAAGAGGCAGATGTCAACAAGTATTTCCATCCAGAAGCAGGCCCAGGAATGTCTGCACAGAGTAGGAGAGCATCCTGCCCAGCTTCAGCTACCACTAAGCTTGTAATTTTTTTCTTCGTTTTTAGCGTTTTAGTAATTGAAAGAATAAAATATTAATACTACATTGAGAGAACCCCAACCAAAGATGTCTGACATTGTTATATAGTAAATGACTTTTTTACTTTTTTGTTCATTTTGGAAACTGATGCTAAACTTTTAAGTGTCATGGTTTTTAAGAAGTTTGCCCTTAATCACTTTTAGGATGAGAGAGGGCAATAGTTTTGCCTTCTTTTTTGTTACTTTTTGAAAATGTATGGTTAAAAATTTCTCAAACATGAAATTTTTACCCTTCAAAGGAAAAAAAGTAATTAAATAGATGAACATAGACTTATAAAAGAAATTGGCAAGTCACCATACACAAAGTGGGCAAATGATGCTGCAGCCAGTAATGGAAGTGAAGTAAAACGCTGTCATGGAAATGAAAATAACTCTTTCAGGCAACATTTGGAAGCCTTTCTCTTCCCATTGCAAAGGCCGGGTAGGCGCATGCGCAGGTCTGAGAAGCATTTTAGGAACACGGGGGTTATGTTGACCATTGATACTAAGCTTTGCGGAACTTCAATCCCAACAACAAATGAAACAAGGAAATAGACAGAAGTGAGAATTCCCTGCAATCACCACAATAGTCCTCAAGATCCAAAGATCCTCTCGTCTTGTCAGCATTGATCACAATAAGCCTAAGAACACAGTGTGTAGGATTGAGGCCAAATTAAAGCAGTAGTGGAAAAGGAAGTGTGGCGTGTGGAAGCTCGGAATCTGTCAGTTTAGGCATGAGGGAGGAGGGCAAGAAGGGTTGGGGGGGGCGAGACAGACAGACAGAGACACGGAGACAGACAGACAGGCAGACAGACAAAGACACACAGAAAGAGAGAATAGAAAGGATGGCAATAGCAGAGTACCCAGTGATCAGGTGCTCATGTATACAGTGATATTCATTATTTAGGAAACTCCATCCCTTCTTTTAATGCCGCACTTTCAGGCCTCTGAGTTTTTACTTAAAAAAATCTGCTCAAGAAGCATCAGATGGAAGCCAGGCTGAATTAACTAGACACTAAAATTTAAACATTAATCACAGCATGATCGATACTGAGCATAGAATCTTTTTGCCAGAAACAGACCAAATAGAGTGATTTCTGTTTGGATGGACAGCTTTATTGAGAACCTACAGCATGGATTTTAATTGCCAAATGTCTCCCTAACATCCTTCTTTCCTCCTCCCCTCTTCTCCGAGTCTGCCACTCCCTTCTTTCCCAGATCTGCTTCTCATTCATAGACATCTTAAAAAACAAAGATGCTGAGCTAGTCAGGATGGGTTCAGGGCTCCAAACACTGGGCTTAGCTGTACAGACAGCTGTCTTGGCCCTGCAGCTCTGTAGGGAGCAGGAGCTCATCTTAAAGGAGAGAATTTCCTGTGCTAGGGAAGGAAAGATTCTGGGACAATTCACAGAGGAGAAATTACCTATTTAACACAAAGCTATTTGATTCAAAAGGTGAATCAGTTACCTGAGGCAACCCAAAGCAAAACACCCTTGAAAGGCACCTCCCACCTCTCAGATGTCAAAGGATCCAATTTCAGATTTATCAAAGCAGCAGGGATTAGCAGAGCCACACACTCTTCGGTTCTGTTCCCTCCTCCCCTCTCAATGCTTTGTTTGTATAAATACTTGTTTTAGTATGTGAGGAGAAAGAATAGGAGGTAATTAGTGCTCTTGTAATGTTCCATGTTTAGTTTTGTAATCCTTCTGTCAGGTTTATTTTCATGTTAAGCAAGAGAAGTCCCACTGGAATATTATAATCTCTTCTTAGTGTTTGCAGAAAGCCATGGTATTTAAATTAATAAAGAATTTTTCAACAAAACTAAAGCTTTCTTGGAGAGCAGCAGTTTAAACAGTGTCTCATTCTGCTGAACTTCTCTTGTCTCCACAGTGTCTAAGGTCAAAGAAAAGATTGTTCAGGACTAGATGAGTGTTTCAGGTTTGAAGTTTGAGATGTGCTGAAGTGACTTGTGTTCCTGGGCCTCAGCATCCTGAGGGTCTTGTGCTCCTTCATCCCATCTGTAGCCTCCCCCAGGCTGGGCCATCACAGCCCCTGGGCCCCTGCAGTAGCATCCACACTCCCACCTCCTGCTTTGCAACCCCAGTGAAGCCCTCATTTAATTCAGGCCCCCAACTTCACAAAACCTTGCCCTAATGGCCAGGTCTGCATCTAGCTCTCTGCTCTCATGGCCAATCTTCTCGCCATACACTTCTGGCAAAGTCTTGCACTTTCCCTTATCTATCTGGCCCTTTTCTACTCTGTGCCTATTCCCCTACCCACTCCACCCCTGCCTGGCTTTGCCATCAACCCAGGGCTGCCTTCTTCTGGAAGTTTCCTCTTCCTCTCCCAGCCAGAAGTACACTCTCATGCCACATATCTCATAAACCCATCTCCATCTGTCTACAGCACAGACCAGGCTCTACCCCTACTATATGGATCACTCTCTTAATACATTATTAAGAAACTGGAACACAATAAATAAAGCTTGAACCCCCTTCACATCTACCCTTAGTCTCTGCTATGCACAGAGACAGCCAGTGATGTAGACAGTAAAAATAACTTTGCCAAGAGAAAAGGCTGAAAAGACTATAATTCATTTAGATGAAGGCATGCTTCCAAGAGGGACCATGGGTGAATTTCTAAGGGAAGACTCTTGCGTGGTCTGGATGAGAGATGGATTTTTCTTTCTTTGTTAGTTTTTTGAATCAGGGTCTTCCTCATGATTCAGGCAGGTCCTGAACTCAGTATGTAGCGTAAGTTGTCTTGAACTCTAGGCAATACTCCTGTCTCAGCCTTCCAAGTGCTGGGATTACAGGTGTAAGCCACTATGTCCTACTAATGAGACTGGAATTTTTTCAAGGATTTGAGGATATGGAAAAAGGAAGCTCAGTGAAATGTGATTTGTAAAGAATGTCTTTTCCAGGGACCTTTAGTACTTTATAGATCTTCCAGGAAGCATTATTCTCTTTAAATTTATGTTACAGTTGCAATTTTGATAAGACTGCTTCCTTGAGCCTTTAGCTTTAGGCAAATAGATGATTAGGAAATTAAAATTAGGAAAAGTAGGTGATTAAACATATCTGTTGGAGAAAATGAGTCTGGGGTTTTTTAGGACTCAAATAAATGGACTTTACATCCATCAAAAAGTTCATTGTTATAACAGCCTACCTAAAGTGGGAGGAATGGAAGTTCTTTCATTAAGGGTTTCAAATCTTTTTTCTTCCACAATGGACAAACACTGCCTTCCCCTACCCTCCCCATTCTGGAGGAGTTAACATTCTAATCACTTGGTGTTTTCCTTCTAGATGGTGCCTCCACTATAAACTTTTATCTGATCCCCATTCCTGCCCTCGTTTCTCACCACTCCTTCAGTTCATACTTCCCAGAACACTAGCATCCAAGTTTCCCCAACTACTGCCATATTCAATAGCTGCCCATTCCTCACAAGCCCTGGCATCTAAGCTCAAGAAGTTCAGCTTCTACCATGTACACTTACAATGGATTTGTATTGACAACAGCAGCTCACTCCCCTCTCCATTTGGCTCTGTCTCTGTCTATCTCTAAAACTCTTTCTCTCTTTTTGTCTGTCTGTCTGTCTGTCTGTCTTTCTCTCTCTCTCTGTCAAAAACAAACATTCAGCAGTTGGCTGCAACCACAGATGTTTTTGTGTGAGCACCATGAGCATAACCATGCTTTACTGTGTCTCAGGAACTTGGGACAGAGCCTGACACATGACAGATCTTTAATACCTATATGCTAAATCAACATATATAATCATACATGGTTGCAAATTCTCTGAAAGTCAAGATTTGTATCTACTTCATTTGGTATCACCTCGAAGTCTTGTACAGAGTTTTACAGATGTTTGCTAGACAAATACAGGATGAATGACAAAACAGGAAGTCAATCCAGCTATTTCAAATAAAGAATAACTCCTTTTGGAGAAATGAATGAAATTGATTTGGAAAATTAGTCATTCCCTGTTTAAGCAAACAAAATCACCATCACCATCATCTTCATCTCGGGAAGGAGGATCAGATGTGTGGCTGAGCCTCCCCAAGTGATGTAGAATGGATGCTACAAACTAGCACAAGGCTCTGCACTTGGGTCTGGAAGATCACTTTTGGGTGCCTGTGTCCCTGAAAGAAACTAGGAACTCAAGGTCTGCAATGTTTACAAAGACACCTGGAAAATATTTCTTGGGCTGAAATTCTTTTGATCCACCTGATGTCAATACAGAAGTCTCATAGTTGCTGTGAGGGGCTCTTCGCCCTTTCTTTCAGCTCTTCCTTGGTCTTAGCCCCCCTCCCTGCTCCAAGGTCTCCAACAGCCTTCCTTGGTGCTCAAAAAGAACACTGCTAAGTCTCACAGGGGAAAGCACTAGCTTCTAAAAAAGTCAATTGGGTCTTTTGAACTCTTCCTATCCTAGGATCTTATACACCCATCTCCAGGGCTACCCAGCCCCTGCTTTCTTGCTTCATCTGCTACGTAAATCCTTCAGTGACTACACGTGCCCCTGGGATCAAGCTCTAATGCAAGTGTTCCTGGGCTGACTCTTGCCTTGTTTTTCCTCCTGGTTGTCTCCTAAGTCAGAAACTAGACTAACAAATCCTATGGATACATTGTGTTCTTGTCTATGTCAGAGCCTTTACAACATGTGCTGCCTTCAGCCTGGAACACTTTTCCCCTCATTTCTTTTTCTTTTTTTTTTTCTGCCATGCTTGAGATTGAACCTGGGACATACCACACACATACTAGGCAAATGCTCTACCACTAAGCTACATTCCCAGTCCTTCCCCTACTTTTCACATGATTTCTTGCATTTATGTTTAGCCCTCAGCCTTCCTCAAACAATCCTCCTTCAGTAATGTGAGCTCCTCTTGCTACATGATTCTATGCACACCCTACATTTCTGTTGCAGCCTAATGACTGTTATTGCTTGTTTACTTGTGCACTGTGTCCACTGAGATCACGTTGGCACCTCACATGCCTGGTATAGTGTCTTAAGTGGAATAAGTGCTCACAAAATAACAAAATGAAGAAATGTAAACAAATGCACACCTTCCAGCTCCTTAGGTTGCTGGCTGCTCTTGATGCTACAGTACCTCCAGCCAGAATTCTTCCTGAATTCTTTTGTTGGAGAAGAATTCCAGAGAGGGTGATTTAGAGTGTTTTCCTTGAGGTTTCCACTATGTTTTAAGAAAATGCCTATTCCCAGCTGCATGGTTTAGGTACATAAAATTTGCGTATTGCAATAAATACTTGGCCTCATGAATTTCTTGCCCGTTAAATAACAGAACTTAAAATGCTAGGTAAGCATGTAAAAGAAGATAGCATCATAAATACTAGAAAATTACAGGTTTGTGATTTTTTTCCCTTTGATCTTGCAACTTTCACCACATGAAAGAGTGGTGGACTTACAGAGAGTCTGGGGTAGTTTTCCCTGCCTGCTTTTTGCTGATCACCTTGGAACAAGGGAGCTAGCACTGTCAGTAGACACCAGGTAGAACAATAGCCTACATCACAACAAATCTCCCTTCCCTACAAATGTCTTCAAGCAAAGGGGCAGCCTGTCTGCTATGCAAGAGAAATTGTTGAAAGGCAGACCTTTAACCTAAACAGGACCCTATTCTGGAATGTGAAGCATAAGCAGCTTATGCTCTTAGAGGAATATTGGAGTGTAGTTAACCTAACTGTGGCCCAGTGAGGACATTGACAGGTTGGTTCTGCTACTGAAGTCTTCTGAAGGACTTGAACTGGCTCCTGTCTTTCCTCAGATCTAAATTCATTATCTTCAATTCATGGCCTTGCTCCTGGGAGCCACCCCAGGACATTTGCAATACTTCATCTTCTTGGATACACCAATATACCCATAAAGCCATCTGCCTACCCAAGGCTAAAGTTAGAATTTCACTGTTCAACTAATCTCTCACTTTCTGTAGGGAGCTGAGTGTCAGTCTGACCTACAGAGTCTGGATGGCTCAGCTGTACTGGACAAAGACTTTCTCTCACATAAGAAGCAGTGGGGGCTTCTGTCACCCAAAGTTTAATGGGAAGATCTGTTCTGCTAAAGAAAAAACATTCTGCTTTCCTTTCTGACAACTACTCAATTTTAAAGAAAGAGGAAACAATGGATGTAATTGTCATGAGAGAATCAGTTTAAGAGGAGCAAGTCACCATTGGTGAGGTAGTGCCCCATCACGTCACCTGTGAACCAAAGCAGGGCCCTAGACTTTAGGAAACTAAATACCTGAACATCTGAGGAAATATAGTCATGGCTGTAGAGCTGTGCTTTGAAAAGAAATATGGCTCAAGAGACTTTCAAAATGAATTTCTTACCATAAAAGCACAAATAACTCCAAAGAGTAAGAAAAAGGAAAGATAACCAGAGAAGCACTGTGATTTCAGAGGGAACTCCCTGATAAAACTCAGGTTTTAAATATGAAAGAACATGGCTCCCATCCTTAAGGACCTCACCATCTGGTGAAGAAGATAAAACTCTTAACCTAGTAACTCAGAGCCAAAGGAGAATGTGCTAAAAACCTTGGGAGAAGCCAAGCCATTGATTACTGGGAATGGCAGGTGACACTAGCCACTTCTGAGTGGGAACATAATATCTCGTCTCAGTCACCATTTTCTCCCTACAGACCAGGTTGGACAACTTATCACATTGCAAGAACAGGCAAGGCCATTAGTTTTTGTTGTTGTTTTCTTACAATATGTACTACATTGTAAGTCCTCAGTACATAATCTGTTGCCTCATGAGTATAGCTCACAGATGCATCACAATTTTATCACACTGGAGACTGCTAGCATTGATAAAGGCATCAATGACTGCTGTTCATTCATTGCCTTCTAATTTCAAGATATTTTGTGACCATTACTTCATTCCACTTCCATGATGTCCATCCTTACCCTATGTCTATATAAGTTATACTTACTCTGCCCAGGATCACACAACTAGTAAACAGTGAAATCAAGATCCAAAGTCACACCTTGCAGTCTTTCCATTCTACTCTGATTCTTGAGAGAAGTTACAGAGTGCTGAGTCCAATGCCCCATGTTAAATACAGGCAAAGAAATAGAACCTTCTAACTGCCTGAATCAAGAGACTCCTCAGTCCACTAGAGGCATAAAATGGCAGCTTTATGCTGGAATTATGGCTGCTTCCTTTTAAAAAAAAAAAATACAGGGTCTAACTACACAGATCAGACTTGTAGTGATCCTCTGTTTCCAGCCTCCCAAGCACTGGGATTACAGGTGCACACTGCCATGCCCAGTCTCAGCATACTCTGAGAGCGAGGCCAACATAGCATGTGGTGCCAAGGATCAAACCCCAGTCCCTGTATCTGCCTAAGCAGGCACTTTAGTCTGCTATAGCTAAAAAGCACGGAGTTTCCTATTAGGATGATGAAATGTTCTAAAAATACCTTACAGTGATAGCTACACCACTCTATAGATATGCTAAAAATGTTGACTTATACTTTATATTATGAACTGTATGGCATATAAATATATCTCAATGAAACTGTTGTTCCCTTTCTTTAAAATTGCAGTCTTATTAACTGAATTTGTTTCCATTATTAGCTTTTCCTTTCAGGTCAAAGTTTGACCCAAAAAAACCCAAGCAAACAAAAAGCCTTGAACCCCATGCAATTCTTCAAGTCTGACTTTCTGCAGGAAATATTGCCTTTACTTTACTCTGAATTTTATGCTTTCATCTGGAGAGTTGGCTGGCAACATGGTCTGCTACTTTAGAGCCTGCTACAACCCTTTCAGAAGGGCCAGATTTCCACTAACCACTTAGGAGGGGTTGACAAAGGCCCCTACCTAAGCCGAAGTATGAACGGATCAGAGATGAATTGGAGATGAAATCTGCAGTCTACAAGCTGTGAAAACACCCAGTTGATCTCCCTGCCACAGCATTCCTTTTTGATTCCTCCTCTATTACAACACCTTTTCTTTCAAACAGTGTTAAGTTAAAACACAGCTAACAAAGTAATTGCCATTCTGCATTTATTTTTTCCCGTAGACTACAAAAGACAGATAAATTCCCTGTCCACATCATAAATCTTGAACTTCTTATTGATGAATTACTCCAGTTTCGTGTGTGTGTGTGTGTGTGTTTGTTTTTATTTAATAATGCTCACATTTCATTAATCCCATCAACATCCCAGAAACACTCTGTTAGGTGGTCAACAATTGAGCACCAAAGGCCTCACTGATTCTTTTGGAAAACAGTTTTCAAGGCGAGAAGGGCAGAAATGGTTATATTCAAGTAATGTGAATAATAAAGCTTTGGAGCTTGGAGGGCAGCACACAGAGGTGATGTATAATTCATCAGGCAAATTAATCTAGTCTCCTTTCCAATGCCATTGCAATTGCTGGGAACACACAGTCAACAACTTCTCTCCCTGATTCCCTTCCCTGGCACTGGCAGATCCAGGAGAAGCCTTGGGACAGCTCGACTTCAGTCATAGGCGACTCAAGTCGCACAAGCTGGGCAGACTGGTACCTGGGAAAGGGGCCCTCTGTGCGTCTGCCTCAGCAAAGTTTTCTCTGGTGGATGGGGACCTTGGGGAGGCACAAAGCGGGCTTTGGTGTGCAGCAGAGCAGAGAGTGGGGACAATTAGTTTTTTTCATGCTTGGCCGAACCTTAGTGTAGGGATGGACCGGCTTAGAGGGTGAGGCAGATCACAGATAATAGAAGCTTCATTTCCAACTGACCCTCCAAGCATTCTGGCAGGCCCAGGAGGGAGGAACAATGCCGGCCACCACAAGGAACTTGGCATTGACTGCTGCCGAGAAGCCTCCAACAAAACAAGGAGGGAAAAACAAAAGCGATAGACGGGACTTTGCCTTGAAATGGTTACTATAGTCTCCACCAAAAGAAAAAAGAGAAAGAAAAAGGTTCCATTGCAGACAGAAAATGAAGTCTTATAATGAAATGTATTTCTCCTGCAAGCTAGAAGCACACACACACACACACACACACACACCACACCACACACACACACCACACACCCCCCATACACACACACACAAGCTCATCCACATGGAGCATTGTGAAAGCAAGTTCTCTCTATCTCAGGGATGTCTCTAAGAGAAAAAAGAAATCTTTTTCCTTTGCTTCAAGTCGGAGCTTTCACTACCCAGTTTCCTAGCTGTGATATGTGCCATCCAAAAGTCCCATGTTGTGAATGACTTCGTTGAATGTCTAGTACCAATGGAGAAAGCTTTCAATAGATTTTACACACGAGACAAAGAAGTACCACTATCATTTGAATTTTCATCTTTTTCTAATATTATATGATTAACCATCTCAAAACTCAGAGGCAGAAAACAACATCTACTGTACTTCAGCGTTTGGGGAGCCAGAATTTCTGGCAGAGCTCATTTGGATGATTCATCAGCTTCATGTGGTATCAGTTGAGGTAACTTGTGATGTTCAGCTGACATTTGGATGAGTCTGGAGAGTGTGAGAAGGTTGTCCTATGCTAGGAAGGAATGGTTGGGATGCTGGGATCAACAGGACCAGGTCACCCAAAAGTAACCTCTCCATCACAGCTGCTCAGGGCTCCTAGATAAGAGTGTCCCCATAGATAGGGAGGGGCAGTAACCACTTTATTACCCTGACTCTGAAGCTCACAGGGCATCTCTTCCACTATATTCCATGGGTTGAAGCAGTCACAAAGTCTTCTGGGGACACAGACCTCACAACACAATGGGGACAGTGTTAAGAATATGTAGTTATCCTGTATCCATCAGACATTTCTTCATTAGGGAGTGCAGTAACAAAAAATTAAGTTACAATGGGCACCAGGATGGAATATGGCATTTGGAAATATTAACATTAACAGAGGTTCATCCTTAAATTTTCTGCCCAACAATCCAAATCACAAGTTTCTAGAAAGCAGGGCTAGGTGAAGCTAGGATCAGACGCAGAACACATGTGGGGTAGGAGTAGAGGTCTCTAAATCNCTTTCCTACATCTCTAACTCAAGTGGCTTTTTTCCTTTTCCACTCTTACTTTCAACTCACAGCAATTTCCTCTAGTTTTATATCTAAAATGGTCATCATTTTCAATGGCTGCTGGCCCAAAAGTATTTACATATTTTCTCAGTGAATGAATAAGTTAATGAATCTGACTAGGCTCCTTGAGAACAGAAATGTTTCCTA
>NDGM011130088.1:0-11628 GCA_002564305.1 Octomys mimax | reverse complement strand
AATACCCATCTCTGACAAAACTAAACAAAAAAGGGGGATACAAATGAAGGACTATTTTGTATCTGTATGTACAAAATAGTTAGGATAGATATACCGGTACTGTGTCCTAATTAAATAAGAAGAAAGATTTGTACTAACAGTGTTTGCACAGGATATCACGTCTGCCTCTTGTACTATGAATAACCACTACGAAGACAACAATATGCCATGTATTAATTATTGAAACTGTCTTACTAATCGGTTTTGAAACCGTCTCATTGCTATTTGTTTCTCAATAAAATTAATGAAAAATATAAAAAAGGAAAGAAAAATAAAGTATTTTAATATTATGTAAAAGCTCGAAAGCCTTAAAGGCTGTTGTGCACTTATGAGAAGCGCCACGTAGCCAGAAGCCACGATCCCCCGCAGCGCCTTTCTTCTCTCCTCTGCTCAGGAAGGAGCCAGCTCACATCCCTGGCGGTGGCTGTTGTTCGTGATGGAGACTCTCCTCCTGGTGTCAGCGGAAAAGGAACAGGAATTTAAGTAAGGGTGGGAGAGGGAGAGGGAAGACGTCTCCGTGCTCGCTCCAGCCCCAGCAGCTTGGCGTGAAGGAAGGCTGCAGGAAGGCATGAGGCAGGGAGGCGTTTGTGCCAGGTACCTCCCGGGCGCGGGGAGGAGCTGCTGGGCAGCTGAAAAGCTTTTGATGGGTTTTCCTTAATGAAAGTCATTTTAAAAGAAAATTTCCTCATCAGATCTTATGCCCATGAATCGAAGAAGAAAATTTTCTTTGCATTTTGTATATTAATAAAGCTTAGCATGTGCATAACTGCACACGTAGTCTGCGTAGAAAATACACAGTAAAAACACAACTTTAATAATTGGAATAGTGACAATTGCATTGTTTTTAATTAAGTCTATATGATAGCTATTGAAAAACAGTGAACAATTCATCACTGATCTATATCTATATCTATATCTATATCTATATCTATATCTACATCTCATCTATATCTATTGCCAAGGACTGAAGTAGCTGGGATTCTGTGAAAGTCCTCAGTTTTCATTTGGAGTTTTGCAGCTGTGTAAACCATGTATCGTCATTATTTTCTTTATCCCTGAGACACAATACCTGACACCCACAAATCAGTAAGGGAGAGGTATGCTTTGCTAGCTCCAGGGCAGGGTGCCATGGCAGGGGGAGGGGCTGGAGCGGGAGAGGCAGCGCACCCTCCAGGGCCACACCCCATTGTGGTCCTTCCCACCAGCACCAGCCTCGAGCCAGCTGTGAGCAGCTGTAGCCCACCCACCTGCCGGCTATCCCTCCTATTAGCTGATGAGGCTTGGGATGGGGTGTCTAGACAGGAGCCGCAACAGGGCAAGTCTAGGAAGAGTGCCTGGGGTAAAGCAAACCGGGGTAACGTTCCTCTGCACTGTCCTTCACTTTCCACTATGATTAAAATTTTCATTTTGAAAGGCACTGGAAGCGAATTCCTCCCTCAGTGCTTCCCTCTGGAGCCTTCAGGTAGGGCCGTCCACACGTCCCTATACTTTTCCGAGTCAAACTGGCTTCTGTTGTAGCAGCGTCTGGTGTTGCTGCTTTTTTCTCTCTCTCCTGCCTTTTCCTTTCTGTGTTCCTCTTCTTTCTGTTGTCTGGATACCAATTTTTTTTTCTTCTTTCCTTCCTGCATACTCTTTCCAGTCCCCTTTACTAAATCCTTGTACCACTGTGTATCTCTTGCCTCCTGGGAGATGCCAGGTATCTTTCCTAAGGTTTCTTCCATCCTCCACCAGGCCTTCCCGGGACCATGTGTCTGCTCCAGGGAGCATCTGTGTGTGTGCAGTTCGCAAACTTAAACCTCCGTCCTGGACTTCTGTGTCCTAGTGTTTTGTGGCCCAGCACTAACCGAACATCTTGCTTGGATGTTCCCTGAATGCCTCGCTTCTGACACTGCCTCCGCCGGCTCCTCTTGCTTGGTCTGCTCACCACTTCCCCGTGGTTCCCCTGAGTAATTTCTGAGCATGTCCGCAGCTTCCCCTTTTCTAAGACCAGAAGTCAGCAAACCAGCCCCTGCGTGTCATATCTGTCCGCCCCGCACCACCCCCCCAATCTATTTGCGTGAAGAAGGTTTTGGTGGAACGTGGCCAGGTCCATTTCTTTGTACATATACTCTATGTCTGCTCTCTTACTATAACCAGGGAGCTGCATTTTGATGACAGAATAGATGGCCCAAGGATTCTAAACTATTAGCTATCCTGACTTTTATAGGCGTCCAAACTCGTAATGTGGAGCACAGATCCTTGCGCAGGCTGGCCCCGCCTCTCAGCCTGCGGAGCGCCGGAAGCATCCGAGCCTTCATCTGGACGTCGCAGGCCTTCCTCCTTCTGTTCCAACCTCCAGGCTCCTCGCGTTCCGCTGGGCAATAGACCCCTAGGCCCCTGGTGACCAGTGGAGTCCGGTGAGGAGCCGCTCTTTGTGCTCGGGGCCCTGCGTGCCTCCTCTGCGGGCTCCTTGCTGAGCAGACGCACCACGCCTGCTCCCCACCTGATGTGGGACTCTCCCGTGTCCACTCGGTGAGGCCCTGGAACCGAGATGCTGCGTGAAACCCAAGGCTGGATGTTGCCGAGCAGAGGTGTTTCTCAGAGGCCAGTGGGCTCCGAGTGAGGCAGATCACACATCCACGTGTGTGAGCCTCGTCCTGTCAGATGAAGAGCTTAACAGAAGTAGATGAACTTCCCCCGGAAGCAGGAAATTCTGTCTTCAGTGGTAATCAGACTAAGTGGCAAAAACAATTTGTCCCCTCATCTCTGCCTTGCAGATGTTGAACTTGCCAGCTTCCAAAATAATGAGTCAGTTCCTTAAAATAACCCCTCCCCAGCTGTCCACCCAGTCATGCACCAACCCACCCATCTATTTATCTATCCATCTGCCCACACATCTCTCTCTCTCTCTCTCCATCTATCTCCCTACTTACCTACCTATTTCCCTCCATACCTACTACCTATCTCCCTCCCTCCCTCCCTACCTGCCTACCTGCCTACCTGCCTGCCTACCTACCTACCTACCTACCTACCTACCTCCTTACCTACCTACCTGCCTGCCCTTCTGTGTACATATCTTTTCATCCTTCCTTCTATCCCTTTCCTGTTGATTATGGATCCCTAGTATAGCCTTTCCCGGCATGCAGTGTGTCTATCTTGACTGTTAACATTGCACCAGAAATTACCATCATGCCAAGAATATGATAATAAGTTCATTTGAAACAAGAGTAAAGAACTGGGATGTTCACTTACATAGCAATGTGGAAAGACAAGTAACATTATGGAGACAGAAGCAAACAGATGCAGTTAGAGTACATGGGTCCACCTGTCATGGAGGGGGACTCAGGCCGGATGAAGTTTCTAAGTGGTGCCACGTTGCTGGAGAGAGAGGGCTCCACCCATAGCATCTCTTGAGGACACAGTAAGTGTTCAAGCCATGACAGGGAGAAGCTACAGGCAGAAATCTTTCAACCTCTTGGAATATCACAAATGAGAAAGATAGAGGTGTGAGCTGGGGCTTGCTCACCATGTGTTCCAGTTGCTGATGGGGTGCTTCATGGATGTGGTCCTTGTTACTAAAAGCTGCTCCTCTTGCACTGTGGTGGGGAAGCCCGGGCTGCAGCCACCTCTTCTTGGAAGCACTGGCGAGAGGCTTGGCCAACAAAGAGATGCTCTGCAAACTCGGTGGAGTTGGCATCAGTGCACTGAGCTACCGTTAAACTAACTTCCATGCCACAATGGAAACCGCGGTGGCCTCGCGGCCTCTACAGAAAGCTCTTGGTTAGATGCATGTGTCTGCTCTGAGCTGCAGGGTCTGCTCATATCTAACCTGGCCGGGCACCCTCGCAGCCATTTTGGCCCAGAGACTTTGCCAGGAGCTTCATCACATGTAAGAGACATGTCCTCTGGGGCTGCTGCGTCATAGAGGTTATTCGTTCAGACTGTACTTGTCTGACTGATTCACTTGATCCACTTAATATGTATGAGTAGTATGTATTATGTGCTGCTATTGTTCCAAGTACCTTCCTAATGAATAAATAATTGTGTTTGCTAATTAACAACACCCTGGGATAAGTACTGCTGTTATGCATATGTTATAAATGAGGATACTGAGGCACATAAAAGTCAGATAAATTATCCAGGTCCCTGTAGCCAGCAAGTCAGACAAGTGTTTGTCCCTAGCTCAGAGCCAGAGTGCAGGCTCCGTGTGACCTCCCCACAGTGCCTGATCTTCCTTGCATTGCTTGCTATGTCCCTCCTTCTTGCAGGGTGGCATCGAAACTTCCTTGGCGTGCCCTTGGCTGGCTGACACAGCCCTTGCTCCACATCCTGGGGCTAAAACCCAGCAAGACTCATTTTAGGGTCTTGCCACCTAGACCTGGTTCTGTGTTATGTTTTAGATCTACAATGGCCCTCGAAGCCTGCTGTGTTTAGAAGATGATTGGATTATGCGCTTATCGCTGACTTGCCTGTAGGAGGCGTCTGATCAGAGAGGCAGGCCACCTGGGGCATGACCTAGCCGGGAACCTCTTCCTGCCCCCTTCCTCCCTTGACTCTGCTACCTCGATGTCATGCGGTAAGAGCTAATCCTCTGCCCGGCCCCTCTGCTGTGTTGTTTTTTCTTTGTCCAACTATGGACTGAACTAAGAATAAAAGAGAACCTTTCCTCCTTGAAGTTGTGATTGTTGGGTATTGTGTCCTAGAAGCAAGAAAGGAGATGTGACATCTTGCCAGGCCCACTGTTCAGCTTGGATAGCCTCACTCCACGACAGGGAGGAGGGTCATGCTGAAAGCCTGGGCCACACTACAGAAGCAGGTTGTTTCTAAGAGAGAGGAGAAGAGAAACGAATGAAAGGGCACTTGTTGGCAATACCTGAGTCAAAGGTGGGAGGAGATGGGTGCTCTGGGGACAGAAGCCTGGGACACATCTGGTTGAGCATGCAGCTGCCTCATCAAGGAAGCAGGAGCAGCCTGGATGGCTCAGCTCTCTGGTGTTCAGTGTCATGAGCGCGGAGAACCTCTGCTCTGTGGTGTAACCCAGTGATTGCACAGTGTCCTTCCAGGCTGGTGACTCAGACCTAGCAGCATGGGCAGCTGCTTCTCTTCCCGTTGGGCTGCCAGTGAGCCTGTGCTGCTCCTGGCGCCCAGCCCCAGCGCCCTCCCCTGCCCTTCTCTTTCTACTTCCTGATGTCTTCCTGTACCCCAGGTTTCAAACGCAACGTCCATTTGCTTCTCTCTGTAGAGTGGGCCCAAGTCATTTAGTTTTCTGCTCCTTTTCAGCTCTCTAAGTTTCATGAGGGGCAGATATTTGACACTTTGTAATCAACCACTGACCAGGGCCTGCTAGGGGCTGCACACAGCCTCCTATGTCACAGGTTGCACTGGATTGTCCATGCCACCATCCCCAAATATATTGAAGAGGAAGTGTAAGTCACAGAAGCCAGTTATTGAAGATGTCAGCCACATTTTCCCTCTAGCTCCTGTGCTCCACGAGGTCATCTGGAGGACAGGGCTCACTGCAGCTGAGGAAAACTCATAGCCATGGTGCTCAGCACAGATACCTGGGGCTCTGCAAGCGGAGCCGCACTGCAGTGGGCCACTCCCAGGAGCTCCGCTGTTCGCCCTGGTCTCTCACTATTCCAACATCCATGGCTTCCTTAGATCTACAGTAAGGCAGAGCTGCAGGTACAAGACGGCGTTCTGAATTATGAGTGTTGTCTCTCTTTGAATATTTTCTTAAATGCAATGTTGGAATGAGTTACACATTGGTTGAGGTGCTTACTTTATTGCTCACTAAAAGACGAACAGGAGCTTTGTTTACTGTTACTGGATTCGCCTCATGGTAAGTGCTCGGTGAGCAGATGCGGTGTGTGATCAGAGAGTGCAGATGGGCCGGAGGTCAGTCAAGCCCTCCAGTCTGTGGAGGGACATCCTTCCAGCACATGAGCAGATACACAGTGTGACTACAGCGTGAAATATTCCTGGTGACGCTGGATGTGGTGGTGTGCACCTGTAACTACAGTTCTCTGGGAGGCTGAGGTAGGAGGGTCAGAAGTTTGAGTCCAGCTAGGCAAATTTAGTCTAGGTGAGACCATGTCTCAAAACAAAAATATACAAATGTGCTATGTATGTAGACCAGTTCAGAGGCCCTGGCTTCAATCCCTAGTACCACGAGGAAAAAAATGTCCTCGTGGAGAGAAATTAGGAATAAAGATCTGTGAAGGCCCTTCTGAGGTGGGGGAGATAATGAAAAACCAGTTGAGCAAACTTCTGGGTGCACACCGAGTGGTGCAGCAGCAGACCTTCGGGGCGCAGGCAGGGGCGACTCATGGCCTGCCACTGCGTGCCACCGGGCCACTCAGTGCTGCTCTCTTTCAAATGCGGATAAGTCATCCCTCTTTCAAGGACAAATTAATCACAGGTCTGAAGTAATTTGAGGGCAGCTTCATTTTTCTGCAGAAGGCCCATTATGAGTCAGACATGGCAACAGTGGGGTTTTTAAAGCGTGGTTCCAAGACACCACGGAGGTGTTTGGGTGCCTTCTCACTCCCGCGCATATCTCTCAAGATCCGGCGGCTTCCCTCAGCAGAGTAGCCTGAAGATCATGTGCAGCCCGCTGTATTTTATACTGCAAACTGAGCTTTGGGAGTTAATCAAAAAAATATCCTGTTAATTAATTTCCTGAGAGCTTCTTATCGGTATACAGGCAAACTGTCAAGCTCATTTTAATGAAAACATTTCTGTTTCAGCTATTGGTATTTATTAGTCACTTCACTGGTTTCAAAGCATGATTTAGGGAGTGGAGGAAGATGATAAGTTGGGTCAGATAGATTTCTTAAAGGCAAGAAAGTGGATTAGGCTAAACTGGAGAATGAAAGTAAAAAGACAAGTTATGTGATACTAATTCAATATGTGCACACAGAAAGAAGAAATTTCTAAAATAGGAAAAGGAAGTACTTATCATTTAGATCTAGATGTCTCTCCAGAGCTTCATGTGATCGTAGGTGGAGTTTTGAGCAGGTGGTTGGGTTACAGAGTGTACAGTGGCCTTGTTACTGGTGGGCGGGGACTTGTTTGAGTGGAGGGTCACTGTGGTGTGACCCGGCAGATTATCTCTGTAGTGTGACCCGGAAGAGTATCTCTGTGGTGTGACTTGGGAGAGTAGCTCTGCTTCCTGGCACCTGTGCCCTCTCCACCCCTGCTACGGGCTCCATATTGTGGGCAGCAGCCATACACCATCACTCTCTGTGGTGTCTCTTCTGCTTGGAGCCGGCAGACCATGCAAGGACAGAAACTTGTAAACTTGTCCTCCTTTCAGTCAGGTATTATGTCAGCGACAAGAAAGTAACTAAGATAAATGCTAGTTAAAGAATGTCATGGCAAGTTGAAGCTCTTATCTTTCTATTATTTGAAACTTTACAGAGTGCAAAGCCGAGATGTTGTATAACACCTCCTCCTCTTCCTTGTGGTAGCAGGCAGGACAGTGGCCCCAAAGATGTGTGACCATGTCAGGCGATGAGGCAAAGGGAAGCTCATATTGCAGATGGAACTAAAGAGGTACATCTCCTAATGTAGCGAAGGAGGAGATCTTGCACATGAAAGAGGAAGTCAGGAAGGTTAGAATGGTGTGACTAGAGATTTGACCACTGGCTTGAAATGGAGAGAGTCTTACACCAGGAATGGGTGCGGCTCCCACCCCCTGGAGTGGCAGAAGAATATTTCATTGTGGAGCCCAGAAAGGAGAGCTGCTGCTTCTGCACCCGGATGTTTAACCAGTCAGACCTGGCCGGGGAAATATCAGACCTCAGGGCATGGTGTAGTTCACTCACTGATCTCAGTAGATGGGCAGCAGAGTCTGATGTCTCTCTTACCAGCGAGGAACCTGGACTAAGATTCTAAGCTCCTTGTTCAGGTACTCAGAGCCCCCTGGAAGCTCCGGTCCCCTGACTTGCATAATCTGCCTCCTCTGTGACACCAAACAGCTTCTTAGTCCACCGAGGCTAGACAACAGTGTTGGGAATACACACATCTTTCTACAGGAGTAGCAAGTAGGTTTGCTGGTTTCTTAATTAATTATTAAATAATTTCCAGTGCCTAGCTTATGTGGTTCTGAGATAAAATGGTTGATCGACATGTGAGTGTTCAAAGAATGAAAACAGAAGTCCTGGAATAGGCTCTGCTGCTGCTCCAAAGAGGCCTGGGATCATGGCTGGACCCTGAGGTATCACGGACAATGAAAGGATTGTGTTCTGGGAAGCCCCATGTGTCGTGCACTTTCTCTGAAATTTCCCAAGCAGAATTAATTGCTCAGTCATTTGCATTGTGCTGATGTACACGGCCCTCCTGAGAGAACTTGGGCTGAACATATCCATGTCTGTCCTGGAGTTTGAATCCCTGGAGGAGTGGGAGCCTGTCTTCTGCAGTCCTGGGCCCGTCATGGCTTACATCAGAAAGCAGCTCTGTGTCACTCAGGAAAGAGGGCTTGACAGGAAGAGGAGACAGCTCCTAGGGGCTGTGGAGGAGGCAATGGGCAGAAGGGCTCCAGGGCGTTCCACAGGAGTTCAGTTCCCTCCCTCCCTGGCGATCTTTGCTGAGGGTTTTCAGGCCTGTCCTGTTTGCTTGGACCACAAGCCACCTCTGGGCCCATGGGCTCTGCCACACAGGAGGCAGAAGAGGCAATTTTGTGGAGCTAAGTGGAGATGTCAGAAGGAAAGGCCAAGAAATTCAAGTAGGCCAAAATTAGAGGTGACTTCAGCAATGCATATAACACGGCGAGCAGGAACAGTGAAACAGCACCAGGATCTGCAGACAGATTTGCTTATGTCAACAGGCATCAATCAGGATCATTCCCAGAATATCAGGCTCTGACTCTGGGGGTCTCGGGCTCCCATGGGCTCAGCAGGCAGCAAGTGCGGAGGTAGAGCAGCTTGTCCGTTGGGGATTGGCTTACACAACGTGCAGCGTCACAGGGACCAGCTACGCCTCACAGTGAGCAGCCGTTTCTGGGAGACCAGAACTGCAGCGGGACGGCTATCTGGACAAATAAGAAACTGAAGTGTACTGGTAGGGGGCACGTTTTCTACTACACAGCAGCTGTGACAGTCATGGGTTCAAATCCTGCCTTTTTTGTTCACCACTTTTTGAACTTTATTTGAAATTACTTAATTCCTTTCTTAAAGAAAATTATAATATTTTCTCCCTTATAGTCTTGTGGTGGAGATTAAATAAGATAGTACATATGAATATCATTGCCAAAGTGTTAGGTACAAAATCTGTGAATAATTTTTTTTTCAGCACTTGCCATTGAACACAGAGCCTTCTCCCTGAGCTACATCCTCAATTCCTTCTTAAATTTTGAGACAAAGCTTCTCTAATTTGTTAAACTGCCCAGGCCAGATTTACTACTCTCACAATCCTACAGGAGAGCTGGGATTACAGGTTTGCCATGCCAAGCGTGGAGTATGATAAGCATGCGTAAGAGGAGGGTTGCACCCTACGTGTTGGGGAGCTTGTGCTTTCCCGGGATCGAGCTGATGATCCCGCTCCTTGCTGCGGTGACTGCCCATGGGCCTGCCTTCCTGTAGGTGCAGTGGCCACCGTGCCCATGGGGTGTGTGGACTGCCTTTCCCAGCAGCCTCTGGTGGTCTGGGATTTCAGAACCACACAAAGGCTGTTGGTGGGCAAAGGATCAGGTGGCGCCGCTGCCCCACAAGTTGGTAAATCTGCCCCCAGATAAAATCAAGTTCACGGTGTTTGATTTTCGTCCCCATTTTGCTCCCTTGAGTTTGCTTACTAAATGCTGACCAGTTTCAGCCCGCTGAATTTATGAAAATTGATAAGATCGCAGACCATTGTTCTGCGGCTTCGGCCGTGCAATTTTCATCCCCCGTATTCATCCAGGCTGTTTGAATACTGTGTTATTCTTGTCCTTGTCTCTTCATTTTTTTCTACTGCATTGTTGAGAAACCAAAGCAAAAGCTTTTAGGTAGCTGATCTCATTCTGTGGAGTTGACAGTCTCAGAAGGTTAGAATTGTTTTATTACAAAAGCAAACATTTGAACCTGCAGATATACAGTGAAGAATGTTTGGCTGGGCAGGTGACTCAGAGATGAATAACAAGATATACTTCTACAGTTTTTCAGGTTTTATGAAATCAAGTGGAACCTTTTTTTTAAAAGTGTTTTCTCCTCCCTGATGATAGGACCAGTATTGCATATCAAAGAATCTGACTTCAAATGGGCACAAATACACACACAGTCACTCATTTAATTTCCTTCATTCTTTCGGAGAAAGCAAGTATTTTATGACTCATGAAAGAGCGATTCGCCATGCTCCCAAACTCCCAAATGGGATGGAGGCCCGCGCAGGCTCCTGCACAGGAAGATGCCCATTTCAGGCCCAGCGCGCCAGCCGTCTAGTTCTGCCCGGGCTTTGGGGTCGGTGACAAATAGGCCAAGCTTTAACGGTCTGGAGGCTTTCAGTTCCTACCTTTTAATTTGCTCACGTGTGTGGTAGTAACAGTCACCCTGTCCATGGGAGCGTGGACAGGCCACCTCTCAGTGCTTCTTCCACCCCCTTCCACTCTCTTCCCATCTCTTCTCCATTTCTTGGTCCCCTTCTCACTTGAGAATGATTTATTTTCCTATCATCAAACTTTTATTTTGATTTCTATTTAAATATTGTAGTTCTCACATAAGCAGAGCCATGATATTTAAGCTTCTGTGTGTGATTTACTTCAGTTAACTTTATGGTGTCAAAGTACATTTGTTTTCCTGCAAAGGGCTCAAAACTATCCTTCTTTATGACAGAGTAGTACTCCACTGTGCATAAATACATTTGCCTTATCCATTCACCTGAGCAGCATATGCAGCTTCCAAGAGTTAGCTCTATGTGTTGTGCTGTTAGCAACAGGTAATGCATGAGTCACTGTGATATGATGTCTTGAAATTTTTTGCAAATGTATCTGGAAGGAGAATAACTAGATGAGATGGAATTTCTAGTTTTATCTTTTGAGGCATCTCCACGCTGGTTTCCATAGTGGTTGCACTGGCTTGCTTTTCTACCAACAAGGTAGAAGGGTTTCTTCATTGCCGGCATCCGTTGTTTCCTGATTTAGTGATGACAGCTGTTCTTTCTGGAGTCAGATCTTTGTATTTTATTTGGCAGTTCTCTGATGGTCAGCAATTGTGAGCATGTATTTGTTTGCCATTCAGACTTCTTTTTCGAAGAAGAGTATTCATTTTAGTTGCCCATTTTTTGATTGGGTGCTTTGTTTGGGGGAGGGTTCTATTTTGCCTGTTCTTTATGTATTCTATATTGGTCCTTTGGCAGTGGTGTAGCTAATTTTTTCCCCTCATTCTGTACATTGCTTCTTTACTGTTCATTGTTTCCTTTGTTGTACAAAAGCTTTTTCTCATTTTAACAATAAAATAATTAAATGGCAATGGGACAGTTTCAAAACAGGTTAGTAGGTCAGTTACAATGATTAATACATTGCATATTGTTGTCTTCATATTAGTTATTCAGAGGACAGGATGCAGACATGAGATCTTGTCTAAACAATATTAGTACAAACCTTTCTTCTCAATGAACTAAGAGAAAGTAGCTGTA
>NDGM011130084.1:0-12399 GCA_002564305.1 Octomys mimax | reverse complement strand
TCTCTCTCTCTCTCTCTCTCTCTCTCCCTCTAAATAAATAAATAAATGTTTAAAAAAAAATTTAAAAAAAAAAAAAGAAATATCTTGTTAGTTCTCTGATATACCCTCCCCCCATTTTTCCTATCCTGTTTTTCTAAAATTCCTATAATTTACATGTTGTATTCCTTAGATTAATCCTGTTTTTCTTCTGGTCATATCTTCAAATGTATGGCCTTGTCACCCAGTGATGCACAGAGTGGGCTCAGAGGAACAGCAGCTTTCTGGCCAGCAACATCTTGGTGACTTTCTCGTTGCTGAGAGGCGGTGCCCAGTGCCCTCAGTTTCATGGAGGAAGGTTTTGTTTTGGCTCGCCATTTGCTGAGGTTCTAGTTTGTAGTTACCAGCTCTCAGGCAGGACAGCATGGCCCGGGGAGAGAGGAAGGAGAGCGAGAGAGTAGAGGAGGAGGTGGGGAGGAGGATGCACCCCCATCAGTTCTGGGTGGCCCCCTTCTTCCAACCAGAGCCCCCAACAGCAAGCTGGGTAGGCTGGTTACCTGGCCCGTCACCCGGTCACTCTCCAGCACCCTACCCGTGAGACAGTAGGCTATGGGGAATCCTTAGATCTAAACTGTAAGAGGAAGGCACAGAGGGGGAGAAGCCAGTGAGGCCAAAGCAAGGCTGAGCCCCAGGCTGAGCAGCACGCATGTCAATTCCTGTGGCTCCACGTCTAGCACCCGGGACAAGTGGCCGGGATCAGCCACGAGCTCCCAGCCACTTACGTGGCCCTGCCCGTCTCGTTAGTGCTGGGCTCGGCCCTCCTCCCAGCTGGCTTTGGTCATTCTTTGCAGCTTTCCTCAGCTGCTCCGCGCTCCTGGCCCCTCCACCTTTCTGGGGCCTGCAGCACACTTCAGCCTTCACTGTCAGCTTAGGCGCACGGCATGGGCTCCAAGACCTTCTTCTGAAACCCGGGTGAAGGTCTGCACGACTCCACCACCATTATTTTCTCCACGCCAATAAAATGAGCGCTACGTGGAGAACGTCGGGGTCTGCCTCTGGCTCGAGGAGTAGCCAGGCCCTCTTGCGCCGTGGCTGTAGGGGCCTCGGAGCGCCCGAAGCACTGAGCACTGTGCGTGGACTACCAGGAGGCCGGCCGCCCGGGTCGCCCTCCTTGAGCAGCATGCTGTAGAGCTGTCTTCTCAAAACAAAATCTTTGGTTTTTTCCACCCTGGAGCCTGAATGGGGCAGAAGTGTATTTCAGGTCCTTTCATGGCCTCGAGGCATCCACTTGGCTTCGTTTAGCTTTTTCATTGACTAAATTCTCCCCCGCGCTCACATCACAGGCCACGGCTTTCCAAAAGCTTCTCTTCGGTGGCTTACCTCGCGCTCACTCGAGCAGCACACGCACTAACTTCCCTCCACCGTGCTGCTGCTTCGACCCTCGGCGCAGAGCTGGCCGAGAGCCTCCCCCAGGACCCCGCCGCAGCCTGCGCTTTCCTGACGTTTCCTTTCCCAGATTGATTAGTCCGCTGCCCTTTTGTCTCGCAGAGTCTCAAGACATCGGCGAAACGCAGCTGGATGCTGCCAGAGCTCAGCCCTCGTGGCCCAGAATCCAGCCGCCTGTAGAGTTCTTGTTCCCAACCAGTCTCCAGAGCTCGGTTTCCGCCATTCACATTTTTATCGGAATTCTGACCAGACTCTTGTCTCAAGCTCAGGTGGTAATATCTGAAGGCTGCTTCTCCAGCGGTGCCCTCACGTGTTTCCAGAACCCTCCCAAGCGCTGGATCCCGAGGCTTTTGGCGCATGGCCGGGGAGCGTCGCCACGGCCCCACTTCTCTGGAAGCGGAATCTGTTTTAGTCGCTTTCTTGTCACAGAGACTCGATGTGGACGCCTGGAGCTTAAAGGAGGCGCACTGTGTCCTGGCTCATGGCGGGTCGAGGTTGCAGTCTGCGCCTGCCTGGCCTCAGGCGTGGCAGCGAGGCAGCGCGGATGGTAGAGTGGCAGTGTCAGCGCACAGGGGCGGGAGGCGGAGAGGGTAGGGGAGCCAGAAAGGAGCTAGACCTTCCCAGGCTGTGCCGCCTGTGACCCTCCTCTTCCAGCCAGCCCCCAGCTCCTAAGGTCAAGTCAGCTGCGCTGGCCCCATACGCCAGTCAGCTGTCAAGAGCCCCACCTCTGGGTGCATGAGGCTGCTTTAGGGAACATCGTAAAGCTACATGATAGCAGTCAGCTCTGGGTCCCAAAGGACTCTGAGACATTTCTTTCTGCTTTTTCTTTATTTTTGGGACCAGGGATCAAACTCAGGACCTTGAGCTTACCAGGCAGGTGCTTAGAGTGCTGAGCTATTTCCTCTGTTGACATTTCTTGGTATAAAATACGTTTATCCATCTTTACGAGTTGTGCAAATTTTAACAGTTCCAGCACTGCACAAGGTGAACATTCCCATTGCGAAAGGGAGGAAAAGGTTCGGGGTATAGAAACCAGTGGGCCCAAAGCAAACCTAAACTCAGCAGGGCAAACATTAAGTCCTGCTGCTTTGTGTTCCGCAGTCCAGGCAAGGTTTGCTTCCATACGGCTTGGGTGTGACTGCCCCTATAGCGTTGCCATGGTGCGGCACTCACAGCTCTTTCCTTGGGCTGGCTTTGACTGTTTTACCTTTTAAAAAAACAAATTCTTTCTTTCTTTATTTGTATTTAGCATGGGGTCTACAGGGTCTACCTACATAGTTTTTTGGGGGTTTTTTTGGCGGAACTGAGGATTGAACTCAGGTCCTTGTGCTTGCCAGGGAAACCCTTATTCTACTGAGCTGTCTCCCCAGCCCTCACTACATAGATTGACTCCAAGTGATCCACCTATGTTCAGTCTCCCAAGAGCTGGGATTACAGGCACACACCACCACGCCCAGTCTCAGTCCCCATCTCAGTCACCACACCCAGTCTCAGTCGCAGTCTCAGTGTGCCCCAGGCTGGCACGGCATGCCAGAGATCAAACCCTGGTCCCTGCATCTGCCTGAGCCGACACTTTAGTCCACTGAGTTATCTGGCTAGCCCTTTGAGTCTTTTTCTCTTTTCTTTTCTTTCTTATTTTTTCCGTTTTCCTCAGAAGCTGCACATTCCTGCCTTCTCCGCCTTCCTAAAGTCTCTGCTGCAGCTTTGGGTTCTTCCTCACAGCTTCACACAGTGTCCTATCAGGGCCACAGTTCTCAAATCTGGGTGGAAGCTCCCATGACTCCCTAACTCGTGCATTCTGCATGCCTATATAGCCAGCACCGGGCCAGGGACATAGCTCAGCAGAATAAACGCTTGCCTGGCAAGCGCAAGGTCCTGAGTTCAATCCCCAGTACTGCAAAAATAAATAAATAAAGCCAGCACCGTGTGGATGATGGCAAGATCCACGGCCAGCTTGGGCAGTAGCCAGTCTCTTCCAGTCCCGGCTGCAGAGGCCTCTGAGTGCCCGAATGACTGCGCACTGTGGGCCAATCCTAAATGTCTTAGGCGTGCTTTCTCAAGCAGAAACTCTTCTCTAAAGTGAAGCCTTTCGTGCTTACAGCTCTGAGCCCAGGGCTGCTTCCTGTGATGCTCTAGGGCCATCTTTTTTGTTGTCTTGTTGTAAAGTATCCAGCTGCTGCTTCTCCTTCACTTCCTCTTCCTGTTCTTCCTTCTCCACCTACTCCTCCTCTTCCTCTCCCTCCTCCTCCTCCTCCTCTTCCTCCTCCTCCTCCTCCTTCTTCCATAAACAGGGTCTTGGTAAGTAGTTCACTCTGGGCTTAAACTCACTATGTAGGTCATGCCAGCCTAAAACTCTCAGCTGTCCTCCTGCTTCAGCCTCCCAAGTGCTAGGATTGCACAGATATCTGGCTTCTTTTTATGTCTTTGTTTAAAAAAAAATGTATTTAGGACAGGGTTACAGGGTCTCACTACACAGATCAGACTCATAGTGATCCTCCTGTTTCCAGCCTCCCAAATGCTGGGATTACAGGTGCGTGCCACCACACCCAGTCTCAATCGCCATTTCAGCATGCCCCTGGGGTGGGGCTGGCATGACAGGCCAGGGATTGAACCCCGGGCCCCTATGTCTGCCTAAGCAGGTACTTTAATCCACTGAGTAATCTGGCTGGCCCCTGTCTAGCTCTTTTTAATGCTAATGTTTTCAGCAACCAAGCTCTCCTCTGCTCTAAAGAAAGGAAAAGGAAAGTTTTTCCTTTCTGGAAAAACTAAAAATTTTCAAATGGGCTTTTGGCTTTGATTTTCAGTATAAATCTGGCTGAAAGTATCAAGCAGTATCCATGCAACCACTTGGACATTGGGCTGCCTTGAAATTTCCTCTGCCAGATTAAATAATCCACCACCTTTAATCTTAGTTTCCGGCAAAATCCCAGTACCTGAGCAAAATATAGACAAAATTTCCACCAAGGCATAATACACATGGTCTAGATCCCAACTGCCAAGGGAGTGCTTGTTCCTGACGGAAACCTCTTACATCCGGTCTTTACTGGTGCATTGCTATCAAGTTTCCGGCATTCGGGTCTTCTGAGCTCTGCCCAGATTCTTCGAAGAACTAAAAGCAGAAATTACCTTTGAGGAGCCGGAGAGATAGCTCAGTAGAATAAGTGCTTCCCTGGCAAGTGCAAGGGCCGGAGTTCAATCCCTGGTTCCACAAAAAAAAAAAAAAAAAATTACCTTTGACCCCGATATTCTCCTTCTAGGTATCTTCCTAAAGGGATTATGGGATCAGATTCCAGGGATAAATGCACACCCATGTTTATGGCAACATGGTGTACAGCTGAATCTTGGGGAAAGCCGAGCAGCTCACCAGAGAGGAATAGATAAAGCAGGATCTTTATACACAATGCAGTGGACACTGCCATGAAGAGCGATGAACCAGGCACTGATGGGTAAGTGGATGCGCCTTGAGGCTGTAGCGTTCGGGGAAATAGGTCAGCCACAGAAGTGTAAATACCACAGAGCTTAGCTTACGTGAGAAACCCAGAATATAAATAAAGAGCAAAATAAATGATAGACATTAGGACGCAGAGAGAGCTTTTCCAAATGAAAAGGGGAACAAGAAATGGGGTGGGGAGAAGAAAGGATTTGAGATGTGATTAAAAAAAAAAATAACTGAAGGAAAAAATGGAGACTGAGCTTTTGCAAATGGGAAGGGGCAGGGGTTGGAAGGAGAAGGGAGCGGCGGGAGGCAGCAGGCCGAGGAAGGCGCGGAGATGGGCTCTGCGCATGCGCCAGCTGCACACAGCCAGTGACATCACTGCTGCAAACATGGGCTGGAGAAAAAGGAGGGCAGTTTAAAAATCTTTAAGCACAGCGCCCCATGGCAGTTTGTCAGGTGCGAAGAGAAAAAGGCACATTTCAGGAAGCCTGGTGGCCGTGGATCCTGATGCTGATGCTTAGAACTAAACCTTAATACAATTGACTTTTTAAAACAAAATTTTTTTTTGTTTTGAGAAAACTGCATTGGATATGAATTTGGGAACATGGAGTGAAACTCAGCAAGACTGATTTTTATTTTTAAGACTGATTTTTAAAACCATATGATTTTTAAATTATTTGTAGTAAAAAAAAAAAAAAAAAAGCCAGTTTGAACACAAAAACTGGGCAATAGGCCAAAATTTTTAGACCGTTGAGTTTCTCCGGGCATGAAACTAATGACAGAGAGACCCTTGGCTGTGAATGTGGGCCGCTCTGGAGAAGGAAGACGGCTCAGGATGGAGCCTGAGGAGGGTGCAAAGCCAAACACTGGACTAAAGTAAGGGTCCACATAGGTCAAGTCCAGCCCGCCCTCTTGTTGCGGCAAATGCCCTTATTTAATTGAGTCACCCAGGAGGAGACCGGATGCAGAGACAAGCGGGTTTATTAGCTGGTAGTCGGGCCCGTACCTGAGGGAGCACCACCCCAGTGGGCAGGAGGGGAGAAGAGTTATACCGTCCCCATTCCGGGTCTGGGCTGGGGGTGGCACGGGTCTGATTTACTGCAGCTACAGACCTGCAAAGCATGGGCTTAGCTTGTGACAGAGGAACACAGGTATGTGACATTTTACATAGAGAACAAGCATTCTTCTGACAAAGCGTGGGGTGGAATCCGGTTAGGTAACGATGACAACATTTATAAGCACCAAGCTTAAGGAAAGGGAAACTCAAGCTCTAAGACGGCGCCGAGCACATGGCGTCAGTTGGGTTCTTCTCCACTTCACTCTGGCCTTGTAGAGCGCCCGGCTAATGCAGCTGTCGCCTCCAGGAAGCAGCCACCATTATGGCCTTGGTGCAGAGACAAGGAGACAGGTGGGAAGAGAAACCAAGGGTGAGGACGCCCCAAGGAAGCCACCGTGCTCCCAACCTGTGGGAGTCCAACCCTGCGTGAGCAGGGCCCCACTGCCCCCCAGTGCTGCGGGAACCGCAGAACACATGGGTGTGCATGTTTCACGCCTCCATGTGAAGGGTGACATTCCGGGGGAAGAGGTAACTCTGGGAGGCTTTCTATGCATTACTTAATCCCTGCTTCATTTGCACTCTGGTTTCTTCATAGGTAGAACTCACAAATAGGACAAGATCCTCTCGAAGGCCCCGGCCTGCCCTCACGGGCTCTTATTCTATCAATAATGTTACCATCGTAGGGCTAATTCTGCTATTGTATTGCATCTGATGAGTGTCAGCCACCGCTAGCTAGGCGCTATTCAACGTGTTGAAGTTCAGGAGATAACATGCAGACAAACACAGCCAGGCTCTCAGAGGACATCTTGCATGACACAGACATGATGTGATGCGGTGAGCATCCCGCACAACCATCGTGGGAGGAGGAGAAGCGAGAAAGAGAAGGCGTGGGGAGAAAGGAAAGAAAAAGGATTTTTAAAGAGGAAGAAAAAAAAAACCCAATAAAAACAATGATACAGAATTTCCATCAAGCCCATGGAAAACTAACAATTGTTATTATATGGCACATTATTATCTTCAGAGTAGTTGCTCAGGTTATGCTCAGATTACAAGACATAGGCATGTTGGGCTGGCAAGATAGCTCAGCAGACTAAAGCGCCTGCTTGGGCAAGCACAGAGACCTGGGTTTGATCCCCAGCACCATGTTCTGCACCAGCCCCACCCCCAGGCCCACTGGCCAACAAGTTAAGGTGGGGTGGTGCGGGCCTGTAATCCCAGCGCTGGGAAGGCTGAAGACAAGAGGATCATTATGAGTCGGAGCTGCCTAGTGAAATCTTGTACCAAATACATAAAAAAGAAAAAAGACTGACATGCAAAATGGATCAAACAATAAGAACAAGGATTGTTAGACAAAGAGTCTAAAGCTCTTTTCTAGGGCAGGACTGGCCTCACATTCCTCAGCGGTTGCAAACCATGACTTCAGCCTCTGCCCTTTGCTGATAACATCACTCCAGCATGAGGTAGGGCCAGCTAATGGCATCGCGCTGTGTGAGTTCGGCTTTCCCAGATGCTTACAGTTACCAAAAAAATTCTGTTGGATACTGCGGCTTAGCTGTCTTCACATGGCTGCAAGGAGATCTTATCTTTTGTCCAGGGCTTCCCACAGCCCAAGCAGGAGCAGGAAGCTGTGGATCCCGGCCTAAGCTCCGGAGAAGGCAGGTGGGCTGCCCCTGGTCTCCACCGATTTCCTCCTGTGTCCCCAAATGCCAGTCCCAGAAGACAGACACATGGATCTTGTCTTCACTCCAGTTGGACAGCTGCATATGGAACTCAAAAATGTTATCAAACGTTGCCCTTGCGTTACGTAGGATTCTCCAGGATGGCCCTGGGAGTTGAGCGCTCAGGTGTGGCACAGCTGGCGGCGCACCTGCTAAGCAACAGTATGCAGCCCCTCACGTCTGCTGGCTCTGCTGTCCTTTAATTCCCCAGGGCAGAGATGCTCACGTGGAAAGGAAAACCGGAGTGCAGGGAGACACGACCGACCGGGGCAGAGTCGCTGGAATGCAGGCCGGAGAACCCGGAAAAAGCCTGGGGACTCCTGGCGTCCGCAGTTGGAGTGCAGAGATACTCGCAGGCCACCCACACCAGGTGCAGAGTGACTCGAGCACATGGACCAGGAGGCGTCAGCCCGGCCGCGGTCTGAGGCGCGGGGACCAGGCGGCCTTGCAGACGCGCTAGGGCACGGGGGTCGGGGACGCGACCCCCGAGGGACGCGACGGCTGCCTGCAGGGTAGGGCGTTCCCGCTGCCGAGGGGTGCACCCAGCTCCCGGCCTCTCCCCACAGCCCAGCCGGGTCGAGCCGGGCCTTCCGAGTGGGCTCCTGGCGCTGCTCCAGCCGCAGCCCCGCCCAGGGGACTCAAACTGAGGCGTCTGCAACAGTTCTTTCCTCCAGACATCGACACCTGGGCGCTTTCTTTTTTCTTTAAAGCGCCCTCAGTGAGCCGCAGTCCCTCTGCCCAGGCCGGGAACTCGACGTGGCACTGGGAGGAGGGATCCGCGGGCGGGGCGGTGACTCACGCGGACCCGGGTGGGAGCAGGGCGGGCGGGGCGGAGCCGCGGGTATAAAGCCCCACCCGGCGGGCGGCCCTGCTCGCCCCGGACGCTAGCTCGATCCGCTTGGTCGGTGCGGCCCAGGTGAGCGGAGTCCCCGGAGGGTCCGAGTGCGGGAAGGCCGGGGTTGTGCGCCCGGTCCCGGGGGGCTGGCGAGGCCGGGTCTGGACGGAGCTGCGGGCGGGTGTGGCTGGCGCTGCGGGGCGTCGGCCTCCCGGTGCGCCCGCCCAAAGCAGCCTCCGCCCTGGGCTAGGGTCGAGCTGCCCCGAGGGCGTCGACTTAGCCCTGCACCCCCGAGGCTCAGCTCCCGAGCTTCCCGCTCGCGTGGACTCGGCCGCGTGGGGAAGGCAGCAGCCCCTGTGTTGTACGGGTGCGGCCGCAAGGCGGGGACCCGGGTGCAGGCGAGGGCGTGGCCCTCAGCTGCTTGGTGCCGGGGTTCCCCGAGTTTCCTGGCCGACGAAGGTGGTTTCCGAGACCCATCTTTGCAGCGGCCCCAGAGACTGCGATTGCTGCAGACTGCGAACCGCGCGTTCATTGAAAACTAAAGTACTCTAAGCGCCCTGCAAGGGCGCCAGAGGCTTCAGTTTTAGGGTGAGATTGCCCAGATTAAAGCCCTGGACCAGCCGAACCGGGTGGGGAAGGGGCTCCTGATGCTCCAGGTCATCATCTGGGGCCATAATCTGGGGTTCGAATACAAAATAAGTTTTTCACAGCGAAGCAGTGTGGTGGAAAGTGCTTAGGTTCCAGGCCAAATAGTTCTGAAGATGGTTTTTTTTTTTGGTCTTTTTGAGACTGGCTCTCACTGTGCAGTCCAGGCAGGCCTTGAGCTCACTGCAGTCCAAGCTGGCCTCCGACTTGCAATTCGGCCTGCTTTAGCCTTCCCAGTGCTGGGATCACAGGAATGTGCCGCCACGCCCAGCTTGAAGATGGTCTTGATTAAATTATTTTAATTTGGAAATTGTTTCTTTGAGCTTTCCTCTCCCCCCACCCCTCTCCGGCCCAGAACTGTGCCTGTCTGCCTGCTTTGGAGCAGGGCAGAGGCCACACCCAGCTGGACAGGAGGAGAGGCAGCCACAATTCAGTTAAGGGCTGGTGGATCTAAAATCCTCTGGAGCTGGAGTTGAGTTTTGTAAAAAGATCAAGATTGAAACCTTTTCACTAATGGGGTGTGTGGGGCTGCAGAACCAAGCAGGCAGCAACGCAGTCATTAGGCGCCCCTTCAAGGGAGATAGTAGCTGAGAGGAATCTGTGGCCTAGGTGTGAGGTTTTCCTGCTTAGAGGCTTCTGAGCCCGGCCTTGAGCTAGAAGTCTCAGGGTTTGTCCGAAAGTGCCTTGCGCATCTGCAGTGGGAGTGCGCATCTGCGTATCCATCTATGCGCATTTTTGTAGTTGATTTATGATTTGGTGGCCTGGCTGTGACAGATGCCTCGGAACATCACCAGCCTAGCTGGCTGGGATACAGAGCTGTCTTGGACTGGGACACTCAACATCCTGTGTCTCTGAGCTCTTAGAGTACCCTATCGATTTGCACGAGGCCTGCAGCCATAGCCATTACTTTCCTGGCTAATTCCTGACTTAAGTGGTTTCCTGGCAGTAGATACTCTTCTGTAATTGCTATTGATTTTGAAGGCGGTGGGTGCTGTCTGTGCAGGTGGACCTCAGAACTGGCACCGGGACCGTAGCTCTCAGCCTGCTCCTGCAGCAGGAAGAAAGCCCAAGGAAGCCTTTTTCAGTTAAGGAAGGGTGGGCGTGTCCCAGACCAGGCTCCCGTGGACTGTGTTAGACACCCAGAGGCCCGAGGTGCGGGGTTACTACAGCAAACAGAGTGTGTGTTCCGCACACTCACAACCCTTTCCTTAGACTTTACCTCTACCAGAGACAGACGGATCCACAGCATAAAGCAATTGTATAGATAATAATTGGATTTAAGATTTTGTATTTTTCCAAGTTGCTGTTCCTTTGCACACTTGGCAGGGTCACTGCTCCTGAGAGCCCAGCCCTGGCCCTCCCATTCAGCTCATCTCAGCAGATGTATTGTTTACTTAACATGCCTCGCTGGCTGCATAAGTGGGCATGGGATGAGCCTCATTTTCTTTCTTTTTTTTTGCACTTGGGAATCCTCCTCTTACCCTGGTGCCACGCCCTATTCTAGTTGGAAGTCACGCTGGAGGAAATTCCAGTTCTTTAAAAAAATTCTTTCCGCCCATTCACTGTCTGCGGTATTTTTCCTTCTCCAGTCGCCAGGAGCAGTGCTCTGACTGTGGGGAGGGGCCAGGTTATCAGCCAGCAGCTGGGAGATCCCTGCTGGAGGCTGGCTGGGTGCTCACGCTGAGGTCACCTCCAGATCTTCTGGGGCACACCACCGAATGTTTAAGGCATCGGAGCTGAGTCATGCTGGGGTGGGGCTCATCCCACCAGGGGTCTGGGGCCTGTTGCCGGCGTGGTATGGTGAGCTGTGGATCCAGGGAGTGGCCCTGACACAGCCGTTTGTGCACACACTTTGTCTCCTCACCGTGCCCAGCCTGCACACTCATACCCGAAGGAAATTGGGGTCTCAGGGCCAGGTGTGCGTCCTGCCTCCTTGCTGCCTACAGGGGATGTCCCTGGGACCCAAGCAGGCCAGACAGTGCGAAGGTCGGGCTGCACAAGGGCGGGGCCCTCACCCATTCTGATATAGGATCCCAGGCCTGAGCTGCCTGCCAGGCTTTGCAGAGATGGGCAGAGGCTGGGAGTTGAAGCCTCCTAGGCATGTGTGGAGCCATCCTCGCATTTGAACCCGAGGGAGAAAGGCCATAGAGGAAAGAAATTCAGCTCCCTCGAGTGAAAGGCTCCAGTCCACGTGAACCACTCCGAGGTGCAGCTGAGTGCCCGCCATGTGCCCGGTGCCCTGAGTCAGGAGGCACCATTAAAGCAGCGCCCAGGGGTGGATGACGTCAAGGCCTTCACATGAGGGCACAGAGCTAGGAGGCTGTGCCGGAAGCTGAGCGGGCTCTGATGCCCTGCGTCCTGAAGCCCGCCTTAGGACATCGCTGGCAGAGACAGTGCTGTTGGTGGAGGGAACGGGCGACTCAGGGTTGAGGGTGTCTGCAGGGAAGTTAGCCCCCCCCCCTTGGCCCTCTGTGCAGGCTGAAGCAGGGAAATGCAGAGTGTAAGGTCTTCAATGGGGTGTGCTTTCAGGGGGCCGCTGCACCCTCGGAAAGCACAGTGAACAGGCCATGAGACCCTGCGATGGAATTGCAGGCGTGGGGGGCCGTTTCCAGCCCTGGAAGCCTTCATGCTGGGTGACATCATGGTTCCTGCCTGTCTCTGGCTGCCCACTCCAGCCCTGTCTCAGGAGACTGGCGAGAGAGGCTCTGGGCAGAGCTGGAGGCTGCTGCGGGGGTGTAGGCAGCAAGCAAACATTGATTCAGATCAGGCAGGGAGAAGGCCAAGTTCCAGCAAGCGCCACGGGCCCTGTTCCTTCTGGTTGGAGGCCGCTGGGCGGAATTCCAGGGGCTCTGGGGAATGGGTTGGCCTTGTGACTCAGGCATTAATCAGGACCATGAAGCCGGGAGAAAAGTATGTGCTCTCAAGGAGGTTCTGTTCAATAAAGACAGCGTAGGGGGGCAGGAGGTGGAGGACAGCGGGGACTTGCCTCCCACTCCTTCCCACGGGGTTTCTGGCTTGGAATTCCAGAGCAGGCTGCAGTGCCCAGGGCGGTACAGTAAGGGCTTCGGCGGGGAAACCCAGCGCGGAGCCCGAGCCTCCCGCCCCCACTGGTTTTGGCTTTGAAATCCTCCTTTGTGTCATCCACTCCCGGGCTGATTCACGGCGGTTGTTAGGGGTCTGTGTGGTGGCAACTCCACACAACAAGGCAGTTTCGAGGCGAGTGAGAGGTGTGTCTCCCCAGTGCGGGGTGGGCGCCTTTCCAGCACCTCAGCAGACTGGGCCTGTT
>NDGM011130068.1:0-10777 GCA_002564305.1 Octomys mimax | reverse complement strand
GATAGAAAATGGACATTCATTGGTATCCCCTTTTTTTGTTAAGTTCCATTGTTTGAATATTAATAAAATTTATAAGTGGGTGTTCATATGTAGGAAAAGTATATTTATAAATAAGAAGTTGAAATATTCATTTAATCAAATAACAAAATATACAGGAAATTGAATTGCATTCCTGTTTATCTGAGATTTGTAAGGCACAAGGTTTGTTTAATGCTCCTAAGAATGATATGAATTGTATAAATCATTATCGTGACTTAAGAAATCTGTAAATTTAGTAACAAATGGAAAGCATTCCCAGTTATGCTATTATTTTGATTATGGCTGCTATTTAAATACATATACTTCCACATTATTGTTTTGAGTACAAATGTTTTCTTCTGTCCACCACTTTTACTCATAATTGTTGAAGAATATATATCATGAATTTTATTCATACAGATAAAACTTAGATAAGAAAATTAAGAGTTTTATATTAAATTGTTGGTTTTATATTAATTTATAGATCAGCTTTGAAAGTGCTTAATTTATATATACACACACACATAATTCCATTACACAGTATTGAATAAAACACATAGTATAAAACTAATTATAAAATCATAAGCATGATCTGGCAATGGCTCAACATTCATGAAAATAGAAATGAAATTCTGTATTTTTGAGAACAGTTTCATTAGTATATTATCATGGAAAAGTATGACCTTTATAAGTAACGTGGCATACCACACTCTAAAATAGCATCACTTTTTAAATTATCCTTCAGTAATTAGTTGATTATTTTAAAATCATTCCTTAGAATATGTTAGATCAAAATTGAGAATTTATTTTGTTTGATAAATTATATAATCCTTGTAAAAAGTGTATAACTAAAGTTAAATAGCTCAGGCTGTGTCAATTTCAGAGAGTTTTCTTAATATTTACCTTTTTAAAAAATCATAATTTCAAGTTTGGTTCTATTATATTTTAATCTATAACTTTATTAAACTATACAAGAAGAGAAAGTACCAAACGTATGTTAAATATTAAAACTGTTATTTTAAGGAGACACTTCTTGACCTCATTAAAACAATTAACAGTTCATAACATTATATTTCACATTCAAGTTGTGGAAAAGCAAAAAAAATTATCAAAGCAAGCTATAGTCAATTACATTTTCAGATCAGCAAATTGCACTTGTAAGAGTCTTCCTTTCCTTAATCCAATTGCCAAAGGTATTTTAACAGCTTAGTAAGGTGGTAGGAAACACTCCTGTCCTATTATCAGAAATCTACATTGTCTATTTTGTTGTTTTACATATTTTTGTTCTTTTGCGATTTTCAACTTTTTAGATCTATAAATGCTAACAAAAAACTGAACTCACCTATGCAAATATGCACACTTACAAATATACCAGTGAGTTAATTTTTAATACCACTTTTTCCAAAGTATTACACAAGCTATTCAAGTGTCAATACTTACATAATTTTTTTAGCTTGTGTTACAGACTGAACTGTTGTAACGAAATACAATAGAGTAATTCCACTGCCAGTTAATCTTTTAGAAACACCTGGTAATTTATCATCTTAAAAGACAATAAAATCAATGATTAATATTTTTAAACATGATGAATATGCAGAAAGTAATACATTTATTTTTTAATACTTAAGATATATAATTTCACTTTGAAAGAAAGAATTTTAGTCAAACTGTCTTCTACTTCTCTAATTGTATGGCATTTGACTTGTTTCTAAAATTATCTGAGTTTCTCACTCTAAGACCTGGGTCATAACCTTATTTAGGGACAGGAAATACTTATCAGGTCACTTAGTGGTCAAATGAAAAAGGATTTGAAATGCTTCAGCACTTAGGACTCTATTCATTCAAATGATTGACTTCTACTTTGTCTAAAGATGAAAAATTTTACAAGAAATAGTCAACATAAGGCCATATAATTGTTACACAAAAATCTATAGTTATAGACAGATTATAGGAGAATACTGTAGAAGTTTTACATGCCTAGAAAAGGCAATGATCTTTGAGAAGTATTCAGATATTTTATTTACCAATTTATTTGACTTCAACATTGTTGGCAGATCTGAACAATAAAATTAGGTGAAGAAACAAAAGGAACCAAAATTTATTTTTATGCTTATTTTCTAAAGTAATTTAAAACCTGCCATGGGAATTTAGCAGCACATTTTATTGTCACACAGAATAAAATCATGTAATTACTTCTGTACTCATAATGGCCTATGATGGCTTATTTTTTTTTTCTATTCACCTGATATTATATCAACTAAATATACTCTTGTCTCTGATGATGCAAATAGGAAAAACGTGGGAGTTGGGGCAAAGAAAGTAAATATTTGAGCTATTTATCTTAGTTTCTCTGAAGTACAAAACAATAAAGGGATCATCTTTCCCAGTCTCCAAGACATGTAGCATCAGAAATAGTATAAAAAGAGAAGCTCCCTACTACAACACACACACACACACACACACACACACAACCACACACATGGACATATACACACATACCTTAAACATGTATAATGATAGGAGACAACTGTGCCAAAGTATTGCTTTTCAAAATTTCATTAAAAAAAGACAACAACTAGGAACTGGACATTATTCTAACTACACCAAATGAAAATGTGACATATTTACAAATATTGTTCTACATAATCATTAAAACTTAAGAAACTGATGTTTTATTCCACAAATGTTGGACGCAGCAATCCTATCACTGATGGACAGAAGGTTGGAAAACTAGGCACAGATTTTATTTTTAAGTTTTATTTTATAATAAGAAACTGCACCATTAAAGCTACGTAACCCAAGCTGGAGTGCACGCACTGCGAGGCCCCCGCAGTCTTTTACAACTTTTCAGAGGCCCCGGTTGTGAACTAGGTTTGCACTCTGCCAGCAGAGCAGACCTGACCCATGGAGAGCACTCTCAGATCAACACTGCCTCAGGCCTTTCTGCTTTCTCCAGAAAGTCTTACATTTCAGGCACCAAGTTGAATTTCTTCTGGAGATGATTAACCCAAACCCATGACAGATTTTTTCCAAGATATCCAAGCCCTTATGTTTATTTTATCCTGGCTCTTTTTTGGATGTACTGGACACAAGTAACTTACTCATTTTACATGTTAAAGGGCTAGCAGAGAGCCATCCATTCCCTTAAAAATGAGAAAAGATTCCAATGTGCATGGTTTTATGGTGTGAATTCCCATTAGTTACATGATTTAAAATTTTTAGAAAGATGTTTCTCCTCTACTATAAAATCTTTTAAAGCAAGTCATTCCATCTCAAGATACGGATCTTACACTTTTGGGGAAATGCATTCTTGTGATGGAGTAAAAAACACAGTGTTAGAAGGATCAGTTACTGTTTCCATAAGCTTAGTTTGTAGGGGGTTTCAACTAATCTAAATCTTGGCACACACAATTTTAGTTAATAGTAAAAAATACAGAAAATGGTCTATTCTCCACCTGATTGACTCCTGTTGTTTCTATTCAACGTTGTCTGTTTAGCACAGGTGAGATTAATTGCAAGGAAATAACTCAGATGTTGTTATATCTCATTCAAAATAAAAATACATTAAAGTTGGAGAAGGCTAGATGACTTCTGGGGGCATGAATACTGTAAGTTTTAAATAAGAACATTTTGCTCTGAAGGAGAAACGACAAAAGGTAAAGATTTTTAGACAACATAGTCAAACCCCTTAGGACTTCGGTATCCTAAATGCATGAGATTTTTATTATAAGCATTTCAGTTTTTCTTACATATTTTCAATATGTAAATGTTTCAAATATTTAACACACTAATGCAGACAGCAACAGAAGAGTTCACTCAATGATATATTTCAAAATGTAGCCTTCATGGATGAACAGAAATACATTAAAGAAAAAACACACAAAAAGGATGTGTACTAAAAAATCTTAGTTCTGATTCAGAGCCTTATAAACATGACAAATAGTTAAAGATAAAAATTCCATTCTAATAGTGCATGCTAAGAGTAACTCATTTCATTACATGGATGAAGAGACATGTGCACATTGTGTACAAGCATGTGCAGGACTATAAGAATGGAAATTAGCAAGACTGAGGCTGGAAGACGGTGCAAGTCTGCCTACTCACTACCTCAAATAAGCCTGAGTGTGAGCTTGTCATTGGTTCATAAGGGGCAGCTCGGAGAGATTTGCAGCTTTGAAGTTAGCATTTGGGTAGTAATAAAATGTTAACTGTGTAATAAATAAATTTTAATTTCTCAAATTAATTTTAGTTGTTACTTATAACAGTAACTCAACAAACTTTCAAATACTTTCTTGATACAATCTTTTCTGTTTAACTAGGAAAATGTGTCGTACAATTTACACTCACAGGAAACTTCAAGGAATAATTTTATTTTCTCATAATATTGACAAACACCTTAAAAGTGTGAAAGAAAAAATCTTGTGTCTTCAGATCACTAGCACTACAAAAAATTAATTCAATCCTTCAGCTAAACAATTATAGAATTTTCAGTGCTTGCTGTTCTACTCAAATAAGATGGAAATACAAAATTTAACTTTATAAAACATATCAATATCTGAAGCAAAATATTTTATCTTTAAGTGAGGGATAAAAACTAAGTTAATTTTTATAATTAGATTTATTAGAAGAATGTCTAGAGATATCAATTTCTTTTTTAGTTCATGCTTCAATGGGCTACCTAAGTTCAAGACCTTACTCAGGGTGAAGAAAAGAAATGACAAAGGATAGCATATAAATTGGGGGTGGCAGGTTAATGCCAGAAGTGTGACTGATTGATTGATTGACATCACCTTGAAAGGTCTGGAGTAAACCTTCTTATTAAATTTATCCAGATATAATTAAGAATAGAATGGGTTGCTGAGAAGCATCTGCATTTTGTCTACTCACTCCGAGAGTTGGATTTTCCATCCCTTACAATTCCATTTCTGTAAAAATAATTGACTAAGTAGACTAATAAATTTCCTCAACACCAAAACCTCCCTCACACCATGTTTTCAAATTCAATATGTAACTAGTTACTATAACAACTTCCAAATTTTATTGCAAATAGGTATTGTTCCTGATAATAGCAATGGCCATGTGGTTCTAAACTTTAAATATACAGTAGGTCCAACAATTTACATACAGTCATGCATTTGATAAATTCTGCAAGCTAGTCATTTTTCCTGATTATGACAATTTTAAAATTGAGCCAGATACAAAAATATGAGAGATGTGATTAATGTCATATTCTTAACAAGCAGAATTAGGATTTTTAACCTAGATGGGGCTGGGGAGATAGCTCAGTGGCTTAAGGTCCTGCTTGGCAAACATAAGGTTCATGAGTTCAATCCCTGATACCAAAAGATAAAAATAAAAATAATACCAAATGGTCTGCTCATACTTTTATTTTTTAATTAAAATAATAATTTTGAAAATCTTGCAGAAGACAGTGAAGCTTTAGGAAAGAATATGGAATCTCACTGTCCTACTAAACTATTATGAAATCTTCATAAAAATATAAATTATTTTCTGAGAAACATAAAAACATGTATTGACCACAGCATATTATCCATCCCTATTCTTTGAGTAACTGATTCAAAAGCTATGAATTAAAATGTAGAAATAGTGTCTGTCATGATTTTTTCAACCTCACAGCTGGGTGAGGTTCTGTAGGAAATCATTAAATAATACCAAAGTTTGCTAAATAGATCTCAGGGGTGGCTGAGACAGGGGAATGTACAGTTTAAATGTGAGCCCTGAATGAGTTGTAAGTTTATGTTGGTAAGAGGCCAACATCTGATTGTGAGTAATAGCATTTGTCAGTAAGAGTGTTGCTGAGAATCCAAAGATCTCTTTTTTTTAAAAAAAGCCAGAATTATTTACGAATTCAACAAATAGGCATTGAGCGTCCACTATAGATGACTGCACACTGTTGCTAGATTCTGAGGACTGGAGAAAACAGACTACATCTAAGATTTCATTCTTGACCTTGAAGAGATGTTGGTTGGTAAGGAAGGAGCATGGAGTCATAGAACAATGTTACACAGATGTGGACAGAAGCCTGTGGGAGGCGGGAGAGTATTAAGAATGATGGACAGATGAAATGATATCTGAATCATAAATGAGACATGAAAGTCTGACACTAAAATTGTGAGAAAGGAATGACAAATAAAAGAATAAGCATAAAGATATGGAAAAAGGAAACTTTGGAATGAATAAAATAGTTCAGTGTAGTTGAGGATCTACTGAAGCAGTTCAATATTTTTAGAGGATATTTCAAGTGCTAGAGAAGAATGTGACAAAGTGCTACTATAAATGCACGCAGGCAACAGGAAGTACAGGACATTATAAACTAAAACCTTTGCAATTTTTACTAAGGGAAGCAAGCATTACGTGAATTTCAACAGCAGTGGCCTGTACATAGGAATATGGTTTAGAAAGCCATGGAACTAGATGTACAGATGCAAAAGCATGCAAGGCTGAGGTATGCGTGGATTTGAGAAGGGCGACTTTCACAATATTTCAAAGCAAGACACAATTGGATACATAAGAGTAATGCTTATCACTATCCTGGTGTTTATAGTTCTAAAAGTTACTACAGATACTGCTAATACAATCTGGGAATAAACAGAATCAAATCCCCACACAGTGAGATGAAGATAAGGCCTTTTGGGGTACCTGGAAAATATCAAAAGTGGTCAAAAAATATCAAAGGGAGAAGGAAATACGAGATTCAGTTGTGATTTCCTGGAAGCACACATTACATAAGGGCACTGGGTGGTTTTTTTGTTTTCTTTTGATTGTTGTGGGGTCTCACTACACAGCTCAGACTCGTGGTGATCTTCCTGCTTTTAGCCTCCTCAGAGCTTAGATTAGAGGTGTGTGCCACTATGCCCGGACTCTGGCAGTCTTAGCCTGCCCTGGGGGTAGGGCTGGTGGCATGTGGTGCCTGGATGAACCACGGTCCCAGTGCTTGCCTAAGCTTGCCTAAGCCGGAGCTTTAGCAGAGCCATCTCATCAGTTCTGGGTGTTCTATCCTAACCGATGAATGGTAAGAGATCATCATGTCATGGAAATAGGTTTGATTTGGACTTTCATAGCATTTGATTTTGCTGATTTTATGTGCATTTTTAAGCGGATTCAAAAGAAGTTATTTAACATTAAAAAAAATCTTAGTATCCCTACATTTATCTAAGTCCCTAAAAACTGACATGATGTCTACATAAATATTTGTTTGATAGAAAGATATGCATATTGGAGAGAGAATAAGGTCAGAGAAAAAAATTCTGTAGAATTTTGATGTTGATGGAACAGGAATAGATGAAGACAATGATTAAAAGAAGTGATCTAATGAGTGAAAGGAAAACCAGGAGAGTGAGAGTGAAGACGTAACAGAGAGTGAAAAGCAGTGCAGAACAGGCAAACAGATGATGAAAGGAGGAACTTAGCAATTAAGAGTTGATATATGGTTTATTTTATTTTATTTTTTGGCAGAACTGGGGATTGAACTCAGACCCTTGCACTCGCCAGGGAAGCGTTTATTCTATTGAGCCATCTCCCCAGCCCCTTGGTCTTCTATTTTAGGCAATCAAATTTTGTTTATATATTTTAGATATTAGCACTCAGTCTGAGGAAGAACCGACAAACGTTTTGACCATTTCATAGGTTGTCTTTTCACTTTGTTGTTTCTTTCGCTTTGCAGGAGTATTTTCACTTTGATGCAATTCTGATTTGATTTTTTTTTTTTTTTTTTGTGGAACCGGGGATTGAACTCTTGCTCTTTCACTTCCCAGGCAAGCTCTTATTCTACTGAGCCATCTCCCTGGCCCCTGATTCATTTATTAATTTTAATTTTTATGTACCTTGGGTTGTGTCCAGAAAGTCTTTGCCTATGCCTATAACAAAGAGTTTTATCTATTCTATCTTCCAGTATATTAAGCATTTCTGTTTTAAATCTTTGATCCATTTTAACTTTTATTTCAGTACATAGTGTAAGATATGGATCTAGATTCAATCTTCTCCATGTAGACCAAATAAAAAAATTGGGCAACCACAATGAACAGATAAGCCCGGGAGATAGCTCAGCTGTCTAAGTGCCTGCCTGGGAAGCACAAGGAATCAGATTTGATCCCCAGTGGCACAGGCCTTGCTGGTCCCACAACCCCGGGCACATTGTGCTGGCCCCTAAACACAGCATAGTGGTGCATGCCTATAATTCCAGTGCTGGAGAGGCTGAGACAGAAGGATCACTACGAGTCTAGGTTGTGTAGTGAGGCCTTGTCCCAAATAAATAAATAAATAAATGATTTTTTAAAACTCAAAATGAACAGACACTTCTCAGACGAAGAAGTACAAATGGCCAATAAATATATGAAAAATAAGTTCAATGTCAATGGCCATCACAGAAATGCGAATTAAAGCAATACTGAGATTCTATGTTACTCCAGAAAGAATGACTATCATTAAGAAATCAAACAATAACAAATATTGGTGAGGCTCCAGGGAAGATGGAAGTCTTCTGCATTGTTGGTGGGTATGCAAACTAGTGCAGTCATTATGGAAATCAGTATGTTGATTCTTCAAAAAACTGAAACTACCAGGTCTTTTCAACCCAGCTCTTCCACTTCTAGGTATCTTCCCCAAAGAGTGAAAGATAACTATGACAGTGACACATGCATATCCATATTGAGAAGAACATAACACAAAGTAGTTGAATCTTGGCAATGACTTCTATGTACATCAGGGGATGAAGGGGCAAAGTGAATATGGTATTTATGTACAACGGAGATCTACTCGGCCAAAGAGAAAGATAAATGTGAGTCATTTGTAGGAAAACATGTACCTTGAGAGGTACCATAATGTTAAATGCAATAAATCAGACAGATAAGCTTAAATATCACATGATTTCTGTTATATGAGAGACTCAAAATATAAAGAGCAAGAAAAAAATTTAAAAAGAAAGAGCAAGAAATAGAAATAGATAACCGAGGAAGACAGATCTTTTGCAAAAGTGAAGGGGGTCAAAGGATGAAGGGAAGGGAAAGAGAACAAAGCAGAAGGGGTTGTGAAAAGATTTAAGATGTATTGTGTACACACACCAACTCTGCACCATGAGCATGATCATTATGTACTATGAACATGTGCGAATAAAAAGAAATATTAGCACAATACCATTGAGAGTGAAAGGAACGTAGTTTCATTTCAATAATGTGAATACGGCCAGAGTGTACAAGCTGGATACTGTATAAAAGAATTTCACACCAGCTTATGAATTTTAGTTCATTAGTTTCTCGTACTAGGCTAAAGATTCTAGCATTTGCCTATACTTATGCTTTCTGACCCAAGTAAAGTGAAAAATAACTGGAAGCACAAGAATGCCCCCTGAAGCAATAAAGATTCAGAGGAAAAGAAGATGAAGAACAAAGACACTGATTAGAGTGCTAGGAATGGCAGCCAGCGAAAAGCAGGATGGATGGGTGTTAAGCTTGGAAATGAGGTAAAATCACATTGTAATGGCAGAAATGCAGTTTGTACATATACTGTATATTTTTTAAAATTTATTTGTTTATGGTACTAGGGATCAAACTCAGGACCTTGTGCTTGCCAGGCAGGCACTATTTATTTATTTATCTATTTATTTATTTATTTATTTATTGCAGTACTGGGAATTGAACTCAGGAGCCGGTGCTTGCCAAGCAAGCACTTATTCTACTGAGCTATCTCCCCAAGCAAACATCTTTTTTTTGCTCTCTTTTTTCAGGCAGGCACTTATGCCACTGAGCTTTCTCTATGGTCCCAAATCATATACTGTATATTGCCTTTTAAGACATTACAAGAGACTATGAAGATAGAAATTTAAGAAACAAAAGATGGGATATAAGAAAACAAGGTGATTCCCTTTCTGGGTATTTTTACAAAAGAACTAAAAATATCATATCACAGTGATATATGTGTACCCTTGTGTATAGCAGCACAATTTGTCATAGCTAACTCCTGGAAACAAGTCAAATGCCCATCAACTGAGAAGTGGATAAAAAAGATGTGGTATTTTTATACAATGGAGCATTAGTCATAAAGAAAGAAAATGTATCCATTTACCTGTAGAAGCCTTGAGTTTTTCTTTCAAGGCTTCTACAGGTAAATGGATACGACTAGACACCATACTCATAAGTGAAATAAATCAGACATACATGTGTAAACATTGTATTGTCTCCCTAGTGTAAGAACATGAAAGAGTAAACAAAATACACAAGGTACAACAGATAACTGTGAGAAGGAAAGACCCCCCTCAATAGGAAAGAACAAATGGCATGAGAGAAAGGAGAAAAAAGAAAAAATATATACACATAAGATAGCCATGATAATTGTACTATAAATTTCTATTGGTTATAGAAAGGAGCAGTTAATGCTTAATTTTTTTACCAAATTTGCATGTTTATATCTGGTAATCTGAACAACTTTGAAGACAACAGTATACAATACAAGTGTTGTTGAATTCCAATCATCTTGCTTTTTGAAATTCTGTACCATTTCTAATTTTTGATTAATATTTGTTCTCTTTAAAATATTGATTAAAAAATAATCTTTGGAAATTTGATCCCCGGTGTGGCAATGTAAGAGGTGGGTTATGGTGGAGATGGATAGGTCATTAGGTATACTGTCTTTTGAAAGGATTACACTGCCTCTCAAAATGAGTTAGTTATTGCAAAAAAGGCTGCTTAGGGGCCGGGGAGATGGCTCAGTGGAATAAGCGCTTCCCTGGCAAGCGCAAGGGCCT
>NDGM011130047.1:7500-11123 GCA_002564305.1 Octomys mimax | reverse complement strand
AAAAAAAAACAGCACTACATGGCAAGAAAGTACTGCCTAACAAGGAACTCAGAATTTGTATTTGGTCTAGTAAGAAGAACATATTATTCCTACCATCATGTTCCACAGTGACGGTGCTTCATGGGCCGACTGAGTAGAAAGACACACAAAGGCACGACGTCCTCAGGCCCCACAGGACTGTTTCCGGTCTTCCATTACTCAAAGTGCTTGTCAGGATACTCCTGTTACCAGCATGCGTGCAGAGCTGGGAACCACAAACACTGCGTGAAGGCCTCGTCATTAGGTGGCATTAAATCAAACTGGAGAATCTAATGTCTGTCAGAAGAGAAAGGAATGTCTTTCTTTTGCACTGGTACAAAATTTCTTCTCTCACACTGCTTGAAAGTCTTTGATAAATCCTGTACTGAGGCTCCGTCTGGTTGTTCTCAGTGCAAAAAAATTGTCATTTTATGTAATGGGTGTGTCTGGGAAGGCTAATAGGCTACAGTGCTCTCTCTACTAATGAAGAATGGTTGTCCTGGTGACGTATTTCTTTTATCAGAAATTTATATCCTAAGGAGCTGACACAAAAGAAGATAAATATACTGCCAGAAAGAGAACATATACGACATAAGGACCAGTGATAAACTCCTATAAAGATTTTTGAGTTATTATATCCAAAATAATTCTGGGTTTGGGATTAGTGGGGTGAGCATAAAATTCTATGATAAGCTGCCAGAATTTCTCTATCAGGTGTGTTCTATAGGCTGGGCATATAGGGTTGGAAGGGATGAATCCACTTCCTAGTCCACAAGGCATTTTGAAGGCAGGGTGACAGGACAGGGTCGTAGACAAGAAACTACAGAGCCATGAGAATTTTGGGGAGGAAACCCCATAAAGTCAGAGTAGTGGTGACTGGTGCAACCACGGGCTGCCTGAAGACTTCTGGAAACAGAAGCCAGAAACCCAGTGGAGAGCCATTTAAGTGGGAGTGACCAAGTCAAGAAATGCAAGGAGGGAGGTGCTTTTTGTTTGTTTTGTTTTTTACTGTTTTCTCTTGTTTTGTGGAGGTAGTGCTGGGGGTAAAGCTGATTGGTACCAGCTTACTCCTGAGCCAGTGACATTTAAGAAGTGAAGGAACTATCAGGGAGATAGCTCAGTGGCTTAAGTGCCTGCCTGGCAAATGCAAGGTCCTGATCATTGCCCATGATCCCCGGTAACAAATAAATAAATAAAGAAGATATGCTCAGCTATCTTTCTAAACCGCTCGAGTTTATTGCTTCTCTTCATTCTTTGCTTTATGTAAAAAATACTGAGAGGTGGTGGTGGTGTGCACTTGGCATGCCTGTAGGACACAGGGCCTTTCCCAGATCAGTGCTTAGTGATATTAAAGATTTCTGGGGCTGGCCAAATAGCTCAGAGGATTAAAGTGCCTGCAAGCAGGTTCAAGGGGTGGGATTCGATCCCTGGCCTATCATGCCGGCCTCGCCCCCGGGGCAAGCTGAGACAGTAATTGAGAGTAGGCATAGTGGCACGCGCCTATAATCCCAGCTCTTAGGAGGCTGAATGCAGAAGAATCGCTAGGAGTCTGATGCAGTCGTGAGACCCTGAACACCCGGTAGATCCTTCCCTAAAATACAAGACAGAGAGAGAGAGAGAGAGAGAAAAAAAAAAAGGATTTCTCACTTTTCTGGACCCCACTTGATGTGAGGCGCCGTTTTCAGGTCCTTCCTCATCTGGTTGCGTCTGTAAGCATGTACGCACCGTCACCACTCTCCAGGCCTCGGACGCGTGGGCTGCGTTTCTCTTCTGATTTCCAGTGCACGCGTCTTCTTTAGCTCTTGCGCATGTATGTGTTAAGGTCTCGAGAGTCTCCTGAGCTGTTCATCCTTGGACTGTTCTTAGCGACCTCTTCCAAGATGCTGCTGCCTCCTAGCACAATGTGCCTTACGTCGGTAGCGACCTGCTGCCCATTTTCTGTACTTGTTTTTTTTGTCTTTGGATCACTGAATAACAAATATGGACCTAGCAGAGGGGGCCACCCTGGACTCCTTTTTCCTGTGGGAGCCTGGGTCAGGGGAAGGTGAAGCAGGTCTGAAAGAGCCTACATAGTTACATGAGAAAAACTCAGAGCCTACGGCCGTACCACCCTGCACGTGCCTGATCGCCTCTGATCTCGGAAGCTAAGCAGGGTCAGGCTTGGTTGGTACTTGGATGGAAGAAAAGCTGGAAGAGGCCACCCACAAAGTCAAGGCCTTGCCGTCCTCTCCTGATGGGTGGAAGGTTTCAGTCCCTAACTCTGCGCATTAGCTCGTCACTACTGTTGTGAATTCTTCAGGGCCTACTTGTTAAACTGGAGAAAGGAAGGGACAGAAACAAAAAGGAAAAAAAAAAAGAAAAAAAGGAAAAAAATTTCATTGGTTTCATTTAAAACCAATGAAATGCAATAGAATGAGAAATAGACAAGTGATGGATGAGAATATCCTGATTGCTAAGAGTTTAGGTGATTATTAGTTCACTGACAAACATAGATTTGCAGCATAATTTTAAATCTGAAGTTATGGCCTAGAATCATCATAGTCAAATATAAATGAAATTTATTTTTAGGGAGTCACTTCCATACAAATCGTCATAAAAAGGCTTTATGGAGAGAGCAGGTCGTAAAATCAAGTGAAAAGGAAGACATTAAAGACCAAGGGTTAATTGAAGCAAAGGAGGAAAGTTAAGTGATTTATGAGATAACTCAAGGGAAACAGCAGCTCCCTTTCAAGGTTCATGCATCTACTGCAGGTCCTAGGCTGGCCAGCCGTGAGCAAATGCCTGGGGTGTGTGTGTGTGTGTGTGTGTGTGTGTGTGTGTTGTGTACATGGTGGGGACAGGAAAGGCTTCCAGGGCTGAGCAAGTTGGCCATACAGAAATATGTACAAGGTACTGAGAATACGATTTTAAGAACATATCAGGAGAGCAGCCTTTAACTTCGTTTGACTTTGCCCAGACTACCAGCTTTATGTTGAAGCCACCTAGAAGTTGGCTTCCAGTTGACCAGACAGAATTGTCATAGTGTTCGTATTAACTGTCATTGGTATAGCCCAATTTCAAAATCATTCATGTAAGCCATCTAAGTGTGTTGGGATCATAAGAAAACTGGCAGCAAGTCAAGCTTGCTTCTGCCTTCCACAGGATGCTTACTATTTGATTTTGTGGAGTGAGAAAGGAAGTCTGGAATTTGATTGGACTTATATCCCCTGCGCAGCAGCATGCGCAACCCACTACACACACAGAAGAAGGCAAGCAGCACAGAGGAAAGCAAGCACATGAGCTACTGCAGCCAGGAGGCAGCACATGGTTTCAGCGGCTCACTTAGAGTGCCGATGTAGAACCTGCAGCCATCTCTGTAGGAAGCTGTAATGAACAGCCTGTATGGCAGGGACTGCCTGCTTTCTGTGATGGCAGAGAGCCTATTCCTACTCTCAGGAAGCTCATAGGCTTTGTTAACTAAAACACCCAAGGAACTTGAGGGGGGGGGGGCTTCTCGAGAAGACGGAGAAGGGAAACTGAGTTGTGACAGGTAGTGATCCTCTTCTCTACTAAAGAGAGGAATATGTTGAAGCAAGTGGTACATGCGCTAAAATACAGTTAAGTTC
>NDGM011130047.1:0-5000 GCA_002564305.1 Octomys mimax | reverse complement strand
CCTGTGCAGCACAAGACTCAGGGGAACTTGACACTAGATGTTTTTTGCCCACTAAAAATTGAATTTTAGAGGCTCCGCCTAACCAACTTAGTGCTTTGGTTGCTTGCTCAATAATTAAAACTATATATTTTAATTCTTTTACACTCATTTACATTCAGTAGGAAGATTTCCCTTAAGAAGAATGTATTAGTTCCTGTAGTTCCAAAAATTGCCTGCAAACATTTGTAAGAGTATTTTTAACTGATAGTTGAAGTTTGAAAAGTATATGTTGCTTTACTTCTGATTATTTTCTTGTGCGTCACTATGGGAACCTATTGTCCTCAATCTTGGGTAAAACGGAACACTAAAGAGAAGAACAAGGAAAAAAACAAAAACAAAAACAGGGGTTTTATATCTGGGTAGTAACAGAACACTAGGCAAGTCTCTTATGCATCTTTAGTTTTTAAGCTTATAAATAAAATTATTAAGCTAGACAAGTTCCACAGTTGCTGCACCACTAAAATATTTCAGGTTGTAGAGAGCTTTCTAAAAAACTGAGGAATTGTCATGATAATCCATCACTTGTAACAGTTGGAAGAACTGGTCCCTTAAAGAGTTTTCTTGCATTGCCAAATTCCCTTTCATTGTAAGAGAATAGCCATCCATTACTGTTGAATACTCCCTGTTGCTGTAGGGGTAATTGATTTGGCTGCCTTGACAAAAGCCAGCACTTGAGCTTGAATGAGAGGAAAGCGTGACCTGTCCTGACCCCAGGCCAGATCCAGTTGTCCTGTTCTGTGAGGAGGCAGCACCTCATCTGGGAAGCTGAGAGGGGGTGGGGCCAAGGATCATGTGTCTGAACTCTCCCCACAGTGTAAGGGGGAGCCAAAGCATGTAAATGTTTCTTCGTAAATTATGGGTGCTGGTTATCAGTTGTTAGCATGTTTTATTCATTTATTCCGTCTACAGACTTTTGTTGAGCACTACTGTGTGCCAAACACTTGGGAGATGTACCTCTAGCAAAGAGTCTCAACTTGAATTTTAAAAAGTGCTAAAAGAAAAGGATTAGAGGGCCCAGGAACTAGCTCAGTGGCATAAGCACCTGCCTAGCAAGTGCAAGGTCCTGAGTTCAACTCTTGGTACCAAAAGAAAAGAAAAGAAGAGAAGAGAAAAGAAAAGAATTAGAATACTTTCAAAGCATTGGAGGAGAATGTTCTACCTTCCACTGATAACCCCTGAAGGACTGTGGTACCATCCATGAGTTCCAAGAACTCATGCTACGCCTGGAGCATGCAGAGTGGGAAGAGGGTGGATATAGAAGCCCGATGGACGCTTGGTGCTTGAAGGTCTTGAGATGCATCCACAAATGCTATGAATTTTATTTCCCCAAATGATCTCCTGAAATAAATAGGAAAGGCATTTGCAATCCCCATCTTGTCCATTTTATGAATGATGTAAATGTGACAAAAATGTTGAGTGACTTACCCAAAGCCATAGACCAAATGTACTGACTCCAAAGTTTTAGAACACTTGCACTTTCAGCACAATCATGTGTTGGTTTGGTTCATCTGTAAGATATTTATGAGTATCTGCCGTATACTTTTAGTGAGAGGATCAAAATTCAGGGTTAATATTTCAAATATGTCCCTTTATCAGAGGTGCCAGGTGAAACTCCTACTTACTCCTGAGTAGGTCTCTGCTGCCCTGCAGGATGATTCAGACGAGCCCATGGCATTTTCCTGCAAGAACCAGGGACAGGCTCTACTTTGAATGGAGGAGATGCAAAGCCTTGGTCTATTTTGACATTAGCTGGCTATGCTTACCTGGGACTGTGGCCAAAGGAAACCAGAGCATTTGCCCTGCAAGTAAGGAATGTATTTGCTTCAAGGGCTTCTGATAAGAAAACTGCACTGGTAAGATTTTTATGGAATGTAACCCGAGGGATTAAAAGGGAAAGGAACAGCTGACGTCATGTCTTATTACCCTAGTAAATTTACATGAACTGGGTTTTCTAGTTCTCTCTGATTACGGGCAGAAGTGACTAATCCTCCATATGGCCCCTTTCAGGTGCAGTATATGATGCATGCAGACGGTCCTCTGTGATGAGGGATCGCAGGGCCCAGTGGATGGAAACAGCACACCTTCACTGTGTTTGGATATGGAGTGTGTAGTTACAAGCAAAGGGGTGTGGTCACATTGCTGAATTTGAAGTAAAATACTTCCATTGGACACTGCATTACCAACAATATAAGTAAATCAATCATACTGTGCAAAATTAGGATTTTTTTTTTCTCTACTCTTGGTTTTAATTCAAATTTATTTGTTTTATTGGTACACATTTTTGGTCCATGAAGTTTATGTGCATCTTGGGGAGTGGCAGCATGTGCGTAATATGGCTTACTTCTTTTTTTCTTATGGCACATAAGAAAAGATATTTAGGGGAATCCCTGAGAGATGTTTGCTTTATGTATGAAGCTTTGGCTGAGGAAGACTGCTACACTGCCATGCCCGGCCCCTTTCGCTTACACATGTAAATGGCAAGATAGGGTTGTGAATTTGAGGGTATCTTTGTCTTTCAAGATGACTAAGAATGTGCTCTATATAGTTATGAGAAACTTAACTATCTATTATAAAGACTTGACTACTTTGATCTTTCTTTCATTGCATTGTTTGTTGAGCTGATCTTTCAAATGTGAGTATGTATTACAAAGAAAATGGGGCCGGCCAAATAGCTCAGTTGATTAAAGTGCCTTCTTAGGCAGACACAGGGGCTGGGGGTTTGATCCCTGGACCTGCCATGCTGACCCTGCCCCAGGGTGTGCTGAGAGGGCAAGTGAGACTGAGCGTGGTGGTGCATGCCTGTAATCCTAGCACTTGTGAGGCTGTGAACAGGAGGACAACTAGAGTCCAGCCTACGCGGTGAGATGCTGTACTCTGTAACCTGTCCTAAATACAAAAAAAAAAAAAGGAAAATGCTAAGTCCCTCCAGTCATAAAACTGAAATTATTTTATTTCTATCTTTTACTCACCCTTTTCCCAAATATCGGGAAATGGCAATGTTTAGCTTATATAGCTCTTAGAATAATGATGTCTGTGGGAATATATATCTGTATTATATATTGGGATTCTAATGATATTTCCGAATCAACAAAATCAAATCTCAAAGTTTGACATGCACACGCATACACACAAACACATGCACACATACACACCCCCCCCCCACAAAATGTAATGTTATTAGTGAATATTAGTGTTGCTTTTCATCATTTTTGACATTTTGGTAGTGACTAGTATTTTCCACTGACAAGAATATTTCTGTGAGGTAAAATGCTTGCGGTATGTATGATAGAATCCATAGCAGTTACGGTGGCCACTGATAATCATGAGGCCCCTGTTGGATATCAGGTCTGCTCCTAAACATGTGCAATATTTAATCCTTTCAAGTCTTAAACCAATCCTGTTGAGCAAGGTCTTTTATATTTTCCCATTGTACAACTGAAGAAGCAAAGCCTTCCTGAGATTACATATCTCCCAGCCCTAGTCGGAGTGAGACAGAATCCAGATTCAGGCTCAGGCCTCTCTGGCCTTCGGGCCCCCATCTCCATGCTACAGCAGTAGCAGCACTATTCCGTCCATACGCAGCTGTTTCCTCAGCTCAAATCTGTGCTGCAAAGTTCTCTCAGTAGTCCTGGCTGTCCAGATGTGTCCAAGCCTTGGTGCAGATTCCTCTGAGAGAGAGCCTCTTCACCCTCATAGCTACACCAGGCCAGACTGTGCATCCCTTTTGTACTCTTCCTCAGCTCTGCGTCAGCTTTCCTTGCTGACACTGCATGGCCCCGGCAGAAGGTACGACCTCCTGAAGGCTGACAGAGGGACTAGGAAAGCTCAATCTAAATTTCTTGGATTTATAATGCCCTTGCTGTCAGCCGACAGATTCCAGCTGACCAGCAGTCTCAGAAGCAGTCACAGAGAACAGCTATCATCATAAATCAGGGAGAGACAAGAAAGAAAAATGACTACGTGGGCAGGGTAGAAAAAGTCATTGGTGTTCTTCGCTGTTTGCAATTGCATTGAATTGTCATAGCCAGTTGCTGGGATCAGCCAAATAAATAAACAGGTCAACATTTATGTTGTACTTTAGTAAAACTAGTTACGAATTGCCTCTCAGTCTTTTGGCTAAACTCAAGGGTGGGAAAACTAATTGCAGGACAAACTGTGGCATTGATATGGGAACAAGCTAAGTGGACTAGAGTGTGCAGCTGTCTTAGCTACTTTTTACTTATTGCTGGGACAAAATCCTTGACACTCAAAATTAAGGAAGGAAAGGTTTATTTAGCTCACAGTTTGTGGAGGTTTCAGTCTAGTTGGCTGGCTCTCAGGCAGAGTGGCACATGGCAGCGGGCAGCCGTTCATGACAAGAGAAAACAGCCAAGAGCAAAAGGAAGGGCAGCAGCTGCAGCTGTAGCTCCTAGCAAGCTTCTGTCCCCTCCTGACCTGTCCCTGGGGCTGGGAGTATAGAACTCACAACACAATGTGGGTGGCCTCCTCTTGCACAGGATGAGGATGTTTACAAACTAACCATCTTGGCTCCCTGCTGAGTCACTTAATTAAACTTCTAAACTTCTCAAGTTGATGCAATGTATCAACCAGCACAACAGTTAATACAACATTTGCATGAGTCCTATGCAGTAGAGAGGAGGAACAGATTTGTCTGGCATTTTCTGTTTGTTTGTTTGTTTTTTAGCAGTACTGGGGATTGAACTTGAGCTTGAGCTTGCCAAGTAAGTGCTTATTCTGCTGAGCTATCTCCCCCGCCCGGTCTGGCATTTTCTGTATGTCCGTTATAACCCAACTGCTTTTATTATCTTTCCCTTCTAACACTGTCAAAAACTTCTATTTCCTTCAATTATTTCTAAACAATGATATTTTATATTTCTTTGTACTACTATACCAGTCTAAAAGATCTGTGAATTTCCTGTCTTTTATCCTTACCTATTGTTTCAATCTATTTTTTTTTTTTT
>NDGM011130033.1:0-13068 GCA_002564305.1 Octomys mimax | reverse complement strand
GGGGGGGGGGGCGACGCCACAGGGTTACCTTTTGGTATCAGCTTCCTGTTGCTGGGGAAGCATACCTGACAACCACGGGCCAAGGGAAAGGCTTATTTCGGCTCAGGATTTCAGTGAGTCCAGTCCACAGCTGGCTGGCTCCAATCCAGAAACAGCATGGCACGAGGTCACGTCAGAAGAAGTACGTCTGCATCTGCAGCCAAGAATCAGAAGGGAGGAGCTGGGGACATGAGTAGGTCCTGATCCCAGGGACCCACACTTCCATCTAGGCTCCACCTCCTTAGTCCACACCCACAATTCATCAGTGAATTTGTCAGCACAGTACAGTGCTTGTGTGCTCCAGTCCCTTCCAGATACATGAGACCTCCGGGGGACCTTTCAGGTCTAAAGAATAACACTGTCCTCATTGGGAGCGCATTAATCACTTGCCCTGGAAACATTGCAAGGGAAGAGCTGTGCTGTTTCCTTAAGTGAAAGCCATCGGCAGGCGATCTGGGTGGGCGGTCTTGGGAATGCAACACCAGCCGGTGTTTCTCAACACTCTTGGTTAGGATGACCGACTTCTTTTGACTGCACAATCCCACAAATGCTTTTGGGTCTCCTCCAGTTTAAATTCTGAAGCTGTTAACACTGTTACACAGGCATAGTTACATCCGTGCCTAACAGGCATGCGCGTGTGCACACATATCTGTCCACCTATGATCGACAGAGAAGACGTCCCTTCTTGCCTGGTCCACACCCCTCCATCTGCCAGTGCCAGTCAGGGTTCCCTGCCATTCAGGAATGGTCTGGCTTCCCCTGAAGCTCATTCAGTGACCCATGACGTGGCAGACCCCCTCCACCCGCTGCTTCCTTCCACCTACACTGTGTTGTGAGGTGCTGTGACCGTTCCCTGGAGCTCATCGGAGGCAGAGCTCAGGGCTGCTGTGGTATTGTACTTGAAATCCAGTCTCCTCACACATTTGGTGACTGGTAGGGATTTTGTTTTTCAGAAGGTTTGGAGTGTCACAAGGATCAGTGGGGCCACACACTGGGCCAACGCACACACCTCCCTGGCTTCCCCTCATGCGCTGTCCTTTCTAGTTGTCACCCTGGCCTCCAGGGCGTCAGGCAGGACGTTGCTCTGCTGCTCTTCACGGAACTGTCTTGGCCTTCCTGAGCCCTGTGTCACGCGCTCACCCACACGCTGCCCACCAACCCAGTGTCGCCTTCCTTGCAGTAACTTTGATCACAAAATATGCACGTACACACACACACACACATCTATTCTCTAGTGAGTGCATAGTCCTGACACTTGTGGAGGTGAGGCTGTCCTTTCCACAGCGAATGTATCAGCACCACACTTGTAGTTTCACCTTGTCTGGGCACGCGCTGTACGTCCCTAACCATTAATCACGGCTCTTACAGGAGAACAGGTGCCGTGGGAATGAAGGCCCAAGCTTTCCGTCAATTATGGGTCTTATCTGGAGATCTGTGGCTGAGCTCTCGCTGCAGGGGCCACCCGGGGACGTCGCAGCTCATTGTGTCCCCCTGTGAGTTTCTTCTTCCACAAACCTCCTTGAAATTCCTGTCCTTATTCCTCATGTGACTACATGGAGGCCCAAACAGTATTTGTGATGTTTAAAACTGTCAAAGCTAAACAAACAAATCTTGGTCACACATGTTCTCAGAAATAAATTAGGGCCTGCATCACATGACATACTCGTGCAGCTAACAGCCTCCAGTTCTAAATGTACTTTGAAACTTCCATTTTTATGTCTTATCTCATAAAAAAGACTTTAAGGAACTCATAGGGCAAAGGGTTTGAAATGTTTGTGTGGCCCTGGCTATGAGTTACTTAAGCCACAAAGTATCTATTCTCATGACCTCAGTCCTCTAGTGAAGCTCGAAGCCATTGAAAATGGAATGGAATGGGGACCAGAATTTGTGGAGAGGGGTGCGGAGGGGCTGGTGCATGCGTCCCAGGCTCCCTTTAGGAGCAAAATGTTCTGGCACACTACTGTGTGGCAAAGTGGCTGCATATGACCAGGACATACATCTCAGCAAACCTAGAAGAAGGACACTTTTGCTAAAAAGAAATTGCTGTGCATATCCTAACTGGAACATGCGCAGTACATCCATGTATAGAAATGTACCTTGGTCCACTATAAACGGGTTCAACTTTTAGGTACTGATTAAAATGAATAAAGGTAAGTAAATGGGAAAGGGCAGGCGGCTCTGGGGCCGGTATTTGTTAGTGGATATTTCATTGGAATTGAATAGAGATCCTCAAGCCACATCTATGCGTTCACTACCAGCCAAAACTTGAGAAAGGTGCCAGAAACACTGTGAAGAAAGCCAGTCTCTTCATAGAGGTCGCCAGGAAAACTGGGTGCTGACGTGCAGAAGCCACACTTCGACCTGCATCTCTCACAGCGCGCAAAACTCTATTCCGCTTGAATCAAAACCTACATGGAAGACTGGACGCTGTGAAAACATTGGAACAAACATAGGGGAGAACTTCAAGGTGTCCATGCAAGCAGCAAGCCTTTGAGGAAAAGACTCCAAAAGCACAGGCAGGAAGTGCAAAATAAACAGCTGGGGTTGCCAGCCACAAAGCCGCGCATTGAAGGAAACAGGGAGTCAAGAGATAGCCTGCAGGATGGACAGGAATACAGCTGTTGGTCTGACATGGAATACTACCCAGAATATATGAGGAACTCAGACAATTCACTGACTATGGCATCAACAACACCCTGATGGAAAAACATACATGTGACTTGAAGTGGAACTTCTCAAAAGAAGACACAAGAGGTCAAGAGGCACAGGAAAAAATGCTCACTATCTCTATGTGCAAATCAGAACCACAAGGAGGTACCATGCTACTCCAATCCGAATGGCTATCATCAAAAAAACAAAATGAATAACATGTTTTGGTGAGAGTAAAGAATAAATTCCTCATAAATTATTGCCAAAGGCAAGGGAGACAGCTTGGTGGTCTAAACACCTGCCTGGCAAGCAGAGGGACCCAGGTTCGATCCCTGGTATCGCATGCTGTGCCAGCCTCATGCCACTGAAACTGGACATGGTGGCACATGCCTGTAACCCCAGAGCTGGGGAGACTGAGACATGAGGATCACTAAGAGTATGAGCTGCCACAGTGAAACCCTATACCAAATAAATACATAAATCTTAAATTATTGCCAAGAATGTACACTAGTACATTATGTAAGCAGTACAGAGCCTCCTCAAAATTCTAGAAAGGACCCTCAGGTGATCAGAAATCCCACTCTTGGGTACAGGGCCAAAGGAAATGAAACTGCCAGGTAGATGCCAGCAGTGCCGAGGTTCCTGCAGCGCTGTTGGCAGTAGGCAAGCTGTGGAGTCAGCTGAAGTGTTCTCTGGCAGACAAACAGAGAAAATCGGGGCGCAGACACAACAAGCACTATTTGGTCTTGCATTCATAACAAAGACTACAACTCCACACTGTGTGGCAAAGTAGAACTGGAGGACATTATGCTAAGTGAAGTGAGCCAGATAAAGGCAGATGCCCCACATTCCTGCTCACATGTGGGGCATTAGAAACTTTGATGTCGCTGAGTGTGGTGCTCCACCCCTGAAATCCCAGCAGTCTGGGACAGTGAGGCAGGGGATTGCAAGTTGAAGGCCAGGCTGGACAGCTTAGCTACTTAGTGAGACCCCATCTGTAAAAGAGGTGTGGGGGGGACTGGGGATTTAGCACAGTGTGAATACCTGGGGTTCAATCCTCAGGACCACAGGAAAAAGGTGCAAACAAAACCTTGGTCTCAAAGAAGTATAGAGCAACAGTGGTAAGAGGATGGGCAAGGTGAGGGGCACCAGAGGGCAGTCAGGTAACGGGGACCAGTGCACCACGGGACGTGGACGGCAGCTCTCCTCACAATTACAGTCAGGAGTTTCCTCTTGCAGCAGCTGCGGCTTCAGACTTGGGGTGTCCAGTGTGACAGTAGCTGGGGGCCTTGCAGCAGGGACATGGGAGGAGAACCCAGAGGAAGGGCTGACAGCAGAGGAGAGGGAGGCCCTAGGTCCCCTTTCTGGGTGTAGAAGGAGCTGAAGGTGGCCTGTGGTGTGCAGGGGAAGAATGGAGGCCTAAAACAGCACTGCCATGAGTGAGGAGTCTTCAGGCTGTGCAGAGAGTGCGGAGTCAGGGCCAGGACGGCGGCGTGCGCCTGCCTCGGGCTCTCTGTGCCCACCTCTCACCTGGCTTCAGAGGGCAGGCTGCGTGCTTGTGCTGGTTTCCCATTGCTGCTGTGAGCCCCTGCTCACTCTCCCATCTGCCTTCTTCCAGGGCACACAGGCCACCCCAACCCGGCACACACGCATGCAACATAGGACGCAGAGAGCTTCTCTCGGTCCTCATTGTGGCCCACGAAGTTTGTGGTTATGATCCCCTGGGAAGTTACTGGAATTGTTATGAGTTAATTCCAATCTACCACTTCCAGTGCAACTCATGCTGTAAATAAAAACACAACATGGTGGGAAGCCAAGGGAGTCCTGAGTCCGTCCACAAGATGGCTATCTGGAACAAAGGCCTTGACTCAGGACCAAACCTGGATTCTATTCATTTGTGAAGAAGGGAGTAGCTTGAGGATGGGTTACTCTGAGAGTGATGGGACACAGGTGAGTGCTGTGAGCTGGGCTAGGTAGGAGGCCTGCATTCACCTCTGCAATGGGCAGAGAGAAGGCTGTGCAGAAAGAGCAATCTGCATTGCACAGATGAGACAGCATCTAACGTTTTGGGGCTGGTGCTTCAGCTCTAAGGTGTAGTCTTTCGAGCCCAAGGAAGGCTCAACCTCTGTCTTGAGGCTCCATCCTCATCTCTCCTTGTCCAGGCCCACCCAAGGGAGCAGCGGTTGGGGGATCCAGGGAAACACTGCTCGTTGTCTTCAAAGGCTACCACCAGCTCCTCAGCTAGACCCAGATGCATTGCCAGGGATAAGGCAAAGTCCTAGCCCGCTCTGTACATATCAGTGCATGGAAATAGAGTCAAGCTCAGCCAAAGTGGAGACAAGTGCTCCTCCAAGGTGAGTAGCCCTTAGGACCCCTCTAAGACCCCAACTCGCCCTTCACTAGGGAGTGATGTGGCCTCTGCAGCCCTCCGTAGTCCCACACCCAAGGAGCTGGGCTCTGTGGAGAAGCAGGGCCCTCCTTCCTGACTGTGTCACCCACGAGACCAGCTCTGCTACCTGGACAGCCTGGGAGGCCAACACCCGCAGCTCAGCCCTCCACGCTCCCAGGATCAGGATTCTGTGTTAGCTCCTCCGAGCTGAGCGCGGGCAGGAGGTGGTCACTCAGCCTTCTCTTCAACCCTCTTTTCCCATCAATCAGTGTGGCTACCAGAGGACTAGGGGTTGTCCACAGGGTGCATCTTCATGGTTCTAATTGTCAGTGTAATAAAAGCAACAATGGATTTGATTGCTTTTAATACATGATTTAAACAAGCTATTTTGGTTATCCTAAAAATAAGCTGTAGCTAGGAGAAAGGATTTTGAATGTTCCTAGCACCAAAAATGATAACTGTTGAGGTGTTGGAAATGGTATTTTACCTTGATTTATCATGACACACTGGACACCTGTGTGAACATTTATGCAGTATCCCAAATGAATACAAAATTGACATGTCAGTTTAAAAAAAGAAGGAGCTGCAGACGTCCGCAGATGGCGGGCTGGCCCTGTCCCACTGTCCGTCTGTTTCATGTCTCCCCCCTCCCCCTTCTGCTTGAGCACAGTCAGCTTCATAGCACTTCATTTTCTGCCCCATGAAAGGTGACGAAAGGGTTTCTTCAACTGAATACTCACAAGTCTCACTGGAGTGCTTAGATATAAGTGGATTCAAACTTGCATTATCATAAACTCCACTTTGTTTCCCAATCCAAACTGCTGCAATTCGTGGTAGAGAGAGAACGCATCCACATCTTTCTTTTCATCTTTAATTAGCTTTTGCATTTTATAATGAATTAAGTTTCGTTGGCCTGGAGCCCTCCAGGCAGCCCTATTCAATTTCACTGATTTCTGTTTGAAGTGGTCAGCCAGGCATCACCAGGGCTAAAAGGGTTCCTCCGCACTGTGAGCCGTATCAACAGCGCACAACAGAAACAGTGGAATTCTCGTGATTACGTCCCTTGTATCTAGCAATAGAACCGTAATGAATGTGCTATTCACATGTTTCTCAGAGCTGCAAATCATCAATTTCTTTTTGAATGAACGAACTAGACCAGAGCAATGTGATACCGCACGGCCTATTTGCTATTTCATGCACATTTAACTTTTTCGGTAGGAATCAATCTTTTCCCATACACTTCTTTTTGACTTTAGGAGCTGTGAATTGATCACTGTGGAAAAGGGCGTCCCGCTTCTAAGTGGCAGCCAGGGTGGAACCACTTCTGATTGCATTGGCTTATAACAACAGCTGGACGGCAATATTTCTGCGTATGTAGAAAGCCATTTGCCTGCCACGGGGATTTGGGAGATCTCCGCACGTGGCGGTGAGCCGTGGTGCTGACTGGCACGTTGGGTTCGCAGAGTTCCGGGTGTGTCTGCACGACGGACTAACGGGGAGGCGGGGCCATGGGTGGTTCCAACCAATAGGCTTGGAGCCTGGGCGGAACTGAAAGGGAAAGAAGGGCAAGTCTTGCTTTGCGCTTCTTCCGAGCGGCACCAGGCTTCACTGTCGCAGACCATTCAGCCTTCCAGGGCAGACCCTTTGGCTTCCTCATGGGGACTTAGAGAAGGCTCCGCAGTGAGCCCCAGTCCTTGGAATTTCGATTGTGTCCTCCACGCTCTCGTGCACAGCTGGCACGTTTGCAGGTAGCCATCCTAACGTACTTTGTGCGTCCTCAGAATGAGTGTATTATAGCGAATCTGCTTCTGTAGGGAACAGTAACTGCTGTACCCAAGTTGGATCCCCTCTGCCTTCTTCTGAATGACTGCGCGCTTCTAACGCCCCCACCATGCAGTGAAGTGCCGTGACAGTACTGTGGAACTGGACCGACCGGAGAACTGGCCGGCGTCCCAGCTGCGTTCCTTTTAGACATGCATCTCGGGCACCGACTCTTCTGCTCGGGATTTCCTGGGCTGTGAGGCAGGAGTACCAGTCTATGGCAGAACCAGTGTGGGCGGCGAGATAAGTCTACACAGGGCGTCTTTCAGCTCCATGTGGTGGCACGACAGATGTTGGTGCCACCATGTCCACCTTTGTCACCAGTCTGGTGCTGATGAGGACAAAAGCTGTTTCTGCCTTAGTCCCTCTCCTCCCAGCGCTGATCGCAGTGCTCTGCCACCGCTTCCTGCTTCCTGCTTTAGGAAGGCAATTATTGACGCATGGCCTTCGCATATCTAACGGGGAACACGGGCATCTCTGTCAGTGTCTTTCTGTACTTGCACCAATTGGTAGCTTGACGGAGCCTCTTTTTTTATGCATTAGAAAGAGAAAACATCTTCTTCCCATCTCAAGCATGGGGAGGGAGCTGCCAGGCCCTGGGCGTCTCTGGGGTGTGCAGCCCTCCCTGTGCTCCCGGGCCCCAGCCCTTAGCACAGCACTTCCACCGCATCTACTCGCGGTACTCTGTGCTGCCCACGGCGGTGCCGTGCCTGTCATAATCCAGATCACTGCGGTCAGAGAGAAGGGCAGTATGCTTTTCCTTCCTCATGAGTGAACAATGCTCAGAGAGGTTGTGATGCCCACTCAGAGTGGATTCTTCACGTTCTAGTCTTGAGCCCATATAAACACAATAATGACAATTCCGGCCCCCACCTCTGTTCTTGGCTTTAACCATGGCGGAAGGGGGCTGCGTGATGAAGCGTCACGGCCGGCTGCTCCCCGCACCGAAGCAGCTCGGGGTGGTACGTGTGGCTCCTGCCTGAGCCGCGGAGGGCGCATCGGCGCCCCTGGACATCAGTGGTCAGGGCGGAGCACACTGTTGGAATGAGCGCTGGGGCGGAGGTTTCTGCTTGGGGAGGCCCGATTCAGTCCTAGGGGAAACAAACTCTCTCCATCAGACAAATCTCCAAGAGAAGAGGAGTGCAAGGCCTGGCCCTCCACGGGGGAGCTACCAGGGGCCTCGGAGGGCCACATGCAGCCCTGCGCAGGTGGGGAGGGGATGCGCCGGGAAAGCTGCGGGAAAAGCGTCAGCTTTTAGAGTGCTGTGACGCATGGGACTGTGAAGGAGAGTGAGAGCTCTTCAGGGAAGATGGCCTCAGAATGGGAATGGGTTTCTAACTGTACCTGTCCACAGGTAGTTTTGTTTTGGTTCGTCTTTTTCTGTTTTGTGACAGCCTTGCTATGTTGTCCAGGCTGCCCTTGAACTCGTGGTCCTCTTGCCTCAGCCTCGCAAGTGCTGGGACTGCAGACATGCCCACAGTGACCAGCTCCTGCCCACGTCTTTGGTGGAGCCGTAGCAACACTGTGAGGAGCAGACTGAGAGGCTGAGCGAAAGACAAAGTACGTGAGCCAAGACCACAATTGCTGCCCTAGAAATCGAGTGTACAGTTGAAACCCAGCCACTGCCCTTTCAGACAATTACTGAAGTTCACCACCCTGTGTACACAAACTAGAAATAGTACTGCATATAAATATTTTCATAAAAAGAATGGGAACAAATTAGAGCCAGACAAATCAATTTAAGTATAATTGATAATTTTGTTTGCCACGAGGGTTTTTAAAGTAAGGGCTGGCAAGAGAGCTGAGATGACTAAGAACCTGCTTAGGCAAGCACAGAGACCAGGGTTTGATCCCCCACACCACATGCTGTGCTGGCCCTGACCTGGCTTTCTGAGTGGGGCACTGAGACTGGGCATGGGGGCGCATGCCTGCGCTAGGGAGGCTGAAAACAGGAGGATCACTAGGAGCCCAAGCTGCATAGTGAGACCCTGTACCAAATACATAAAAATAAAAAAACAAGTAATTTAACCCCTTTATAATAATGATTATTATTAAACAAACAGCTTCCAAGGAAAATTTCCCTGATTCTTTCTAGATTTTCATGGCAGGTTGTTGTTGATGGTGGATTTAAAATTTATGAAGCCATCTGTGCCTCCTCACATGGGTCTATATTTTATTTATGTCTGAGTAGCGTAGCTGTCCTGCAGCCATTCCGGCTTTGCAATCTGCCTGGATTGCAGGGCCGCCTTTGGTGGGTGCCCATAGCACAGGCAGATGTTTACCTCACTGCTTCATGCCTTAAATTTTTTATAAGGCAGATACACATCTGTTGAGAACTGGCATAAGTGAAGGTGGCATTCCCAGCCACGTTCCCATTTCTTACACTTACACAGGTACTGTGCCTGTGCCCCAGCAAGTGGTCTACCAGGAGGCAAAGAGAAAGAGCCCTGAAGTCCACACATAGGCGGAGATTCGGTCAGCTGTCCTCGCAGGCTCTTGATAGATAGCCGGCGTGGAAGGTCCGAGTGAAAATTCAAAAAGTTCTGAAGACACCACAGATCTTGATTTTTTTGGGCAGAGCTGCAGGTTTGGACCACCAGCACCCTTCTGCAGTTGCCCTTCTCTCTGCCAGCCTGTGCACACTTGCTCAGTAGGGATTACAGCTATTTTAGCAGCCTTTATCTTGAATACCATTTCTCCAGTACAGTATTGCTTGTAACGTCCCTTATCCTAAGCAACGGTCTTCCGGGACAGACACGGATTGGCTGTGCACCTGGCTTGCCTCAGCTCTCCAGACTGGGGGGTCTCAGTCCCTCCAGGTGTCCACTCTGACCTCTCCCGAGGCTCAGTGCCACGCCACAGTTACGCTTTGAAGGTAAACTCTGTGCACACAAGCTTCACTGTGTCTGTACCAAAGTGGACACAGGAAGTACGGACATCTACCCGCACTGTCGAGTGGAGCTGTACAGGAACAGTGACTGGGGCGCACTTCTGCCATGTCGAGGGCTGGCCAGCTGGTTTCAGAGCCACTGAGGAAGGGGAGGGGGGAGATGGGGGTGAGGGCTATGGGCGGTGACTGTAGCCCACAGAAAGCCAGGGACAGGAAAGCAGGAAGTGGAAGAAGGATAAAGAGTGGGAGTGAGAGGTTTTGCTCTGCCTGCTAAAAATCTAAAAAGGAGAAGAAATAATTCCCCATCCCTCCCTACTTTTTCTTCAAGAACTATCATTAGAAAACTTCTTCCTTCATAGCTTTGAAGTGTCTGTAAATCACTCACTGTAGAGCCTTCGCTTGCCTGTTTCCTACCTTAGAGCCATCTCTCTCTGCCCAGGACCTGGGAGCCGTCGCTGGGAGCACAGTCGCCCAGCACACGAGTCGCCCACCTCCTTGGGCCCTGCGGAGGAGACCCTGTAGCAAGGCGCATCCTGCTCCCAGTTTCCGGTCCTGAAGGTGGAAGAAGTTCACTTCTTTTTTCATATGAACCCAGTTGCCCAGAGGGTTTCTCTCCTGCTATTCAAAAGGTGATACTTCTTTTACTTTTAGAATCTAGTGCCAGATCACCTGCCATGAGCCCCAGAATCTGGTGTAAGGCTTACTTCACAGTACCAGTTTCCCTCCTAATGGAACAGGGGATTTCTGTGTTGGGAAGACATTTTGTCTTAGCTTGTATTTCCTGAGAAAAGGCTGAAACCTAGGCGATCTTTACGAATTCTTTCTTAGCTTTACCATAGCATGAAGAGGATGAAAATTGCTCTCGCACATTTCTGCTTGTGGAAGTACAACTTATTTGCTAATGTGTGAACAGGGCAATCTTCTCACCTGGGGAGAAAGATCGGGTTGCAGCAACTTCTGCCTTCTCTGGCCAACTTCCTTGTCGTTTCAAGCCCTGTCCTTGGCACCTGGGACCACCGTGAGTGATTGGGTCAATACTGTTTGGCTGCGTGCAAACCAGCCGGGAACAGTTCAGTCGGAATAGTAACGCACAGGTCTGTGCTGGGAACACTGACTGCTTGGGGGCCGCAGTGGAGTCCGTCACTCTGTCTCTGGATATTTTCATCAAAATTTCAGATCTCTATTGAGATCAGCGATTTCTTTTCCACACTTTCCCCAATTGGTTAATTCTATTTTTAATGGCTCCTGTAGAGAAATCAAATTATCTTCTCTAAAAATAAGGTGCACAGATCCGCCCACAGCTTTGCACTTCGTGGTGTTTGGGCATCCAAATCTTTTCACATTTTTGTTGTTACAAAAAGAGAAAGTCGTCACAAATAGATGTAAATTTTTAAAACCAATTAAGAGCAAATAAACTAGAACTATCTTCCCCCAGTTCTTAATAGCATTTATATATTTTAAGAAGTCATATTAAGAAGTGCTGTACTTTAAAAGAATGATTTGAAGAATATTCATTTTCAATTAGGCTTTTATGTTGAACATTTTACTCTCGGTTCAATTGCACTAAGCCAAATTACTTTGGCTAACTTGCTTTCAGCCTAATCATATGCTATTTTTTACCATAGTGCCTCCTGTAACTACTACCAATTAATTAAAATAATCTTAAAGGGTTCTTTCTCATTAGAGAAATTGTCTTTAGGGATCAATCCATCATTTGCTTAGAGTTTTGTAAGAAAAAGCAGTTCGGATTGGAAAACAGTTTCAAACACACGGACCCCTTCCACACCCCATTCTGCTGCTTGTTTTAGAATCCTCAGCCTTGAGTAGCCTCCAAGCGAGCAACGCAGCCTGGGCAAATGCTTGGGGTGGCAAGGATTCCTGCTCAGAAATCTGACTTCCAGTGTGCTGAGTGAAAGAGAAGCCAATATTTACTTGAGCTAATTGTGAACAACGATAATGACCTTTAAAAATGATCTTTCTTCTAATTTTAATATTATAAGAAATACTTGTCCTCCTTAAGCATGAATTTAAAGCTTCATTTTCTTGGTTAAAAAAATCGCTGTTATTTTTAGGTGGATTAATTTATACCACAGAGTAGTTAGAAATCCCAAAGCAGTGTGGCTTCAATCCCATCCACATCCTTAATTTGGAACACACACACACACACACAAAAAAACCCTGCAGTGTTTCTGCATCACGGTGGCCACTAGATGGGGACAAGAAAACGCTGGCTTCTGCATCCCGAAGCAGCTAAGAAGAGAGCACTTTTCTTTCAGGGATCCCGAGGACTGTGACCTCGAACACCTAAGTAATTGTGAACTGCCTCTTTAAAAGGAGACTAACGATCCTTTCAGCAAGCGAGTCTCATCCCGGCTCTGCTGCTCTGCGCTTCGCCGCTGGGGGTGCGGTGGCCAGGGCCACGGCCATCCTTCCTTCCCAAGGAAGAGCCCCAGCTGAGCCCCAGCGAGGCGGGCCGGGGCAGGGACGCCGGAAGAAGGGGAGAAGAGAGCGGGCTGAGGTCTGGGAAGGAGGCCCCGGGCTCTACCGTGTCCAGAGGGAAGAGCAGTTTTGATGTCCTGTCCTTGCTGCCAAGGACAGAAACAAATCACATGGGAGCACCTGGGCAGGGGGGAGGGAAGTGGCCCGGGGGCGGGGAGAGGGGTGTTCCAGAGAACTCTGACTGACCTGCCTTGCTGGGGCTGGGGCCGGATCTCCAAGTGCCCAGGCCGTCAGAAACGCGAGTGGGCCTGGAGTTCCGCCAAGCCTAATGGATCACCTTTACTTGTTCTGTTTGTAGAACCTTGAAACCTGGAGTATTTTGCATAAATATGGGCTCCATAACAAAAAAAAAAGTCATTCTTGAGGTTTTACATATTAAACATTGTGAATGTCATTACTGCTTGAGAGACTGCACTTGCTACCTAGAGCAGACTCCTGCGACCTTACTAAGCACGATCATTTACAAGCATTAAAAACAGTTGTTGCGTTTTAAGCTTGGCAAGTCAGTCATTCTGAAGCCCAGCTCACCTAGAACTTTAATGAATAAAACATTTCCCTGGAGGTTCTGCACAATCCTGCCTCGTCTGTGTCTTCTTTGACAACATGATCAACCAGGGCAGGCAAAGATGTTGGATAAAAGAAATAATCTTGCTTTCAGAAATAACACTGGGATGCTTATGCAATCCACAGCTTACAGTTCTTCCACGAACCCTTTGAAGCAGCATCCCTTTGAAGTCTTTTCATGGTTACTTCCAAACAAGTAGTGGAAAGCACAGCCCAC
>NDGM011129990.1:0-15116 GCA_002564305.1 Octomys mimax | reverse complement strand
AAAAAAAAAAAAAAAAAGCTTCATGATAAAGCTCAAAGCACAGACATAATAAAAACCAAAGCAATTTTTTTTTGTGTGTGTGTTTGTTTTTGTTTTTGTTTTTGTTTTTGCAGAACCAGAGATTGAACTCAGGCCCTTGCACTTCCTAGGCAAGTGCTTATTCTACTGAGCTATCTCCCCAGCCCTTAGCAATTATTTAGGAAAGGGTCAATTCTTCCTGGTTCAGAGGCCTAAGAAAATTTCCCACTTAGGTCTTCAAAAAGGGTGCTCTGGGCCAGGCATGGTGGTGCATGCCTACAATGCCAGTGTGCTGGGAGGCTGAGACAGGACAATGCCAAGTGTGAGCCCAGCTTGGGGAATTTAGCTACTGAGCAAGCCCCTGTCTCACAATGAAAAAATAAAAAAAGGGGTGGGGACGTAGAGCCATACAAAGGCCCTGGACTCAGGTTCCAGTACCAGAAAAAGAAAAAAGAAAAGTGCTCTGGCACGTTATGAGCAAATTCCCAGCATCTTTTTAGGAAACACATTCAGCCCTTTCTAAGGCCTCCAGTACTGGTGGGTGCATAATGCCAAAGCTGTCGAGTGAGATCAACTTGCCCTGACAGCCCATAGCTGAAGTCCCTGGTGGTCTTTGTCAGCTCAGAGAGAAGAAGCAGGGCAGCCTGCACGGGGCGTCTCAAGTGAGGGCCCTGGACCCCTGGAAGACCCATACTCCCTCTTGATTTTGACCATCCGGCTCCACAGTCTTTCCAGGTAATCCCAACAGAGAGGGGAGGAAAGGCCAGGATGCCCAGGGCCAGCTGGGCCAGGAGGGCACACACATGCCAATCTAGCGAGTCAGTCAAGGGACACAGGTGCTCTTGGTCAGACCACTGCCCTGCTGGCCCCGTACCACATGCTGCTGCTGCTGCTGTCCCCACTTGCTGGTGGCAATGGGGGCAGGGATGAGCCAGCACTGGCCTAGCAGGAGCTGCCATCCTATCCTTGGCTGCCAATCTATCAGCATAGCGAGCTCAGCCCCTCTGCACACCATCCGAGCTCCATGTGATGTCACCGCCTTCTCTAACCTCTCCTGCATCCCTATCCAGCCTGTCTCTCTCTTTACAGGCACATTTATCTCTGGGGTGTGTCCCTCCACCTCTGCCTCCAGCCCGAGCTTCTCTTCCCACCTCCCCTCCCCTCTCCGAGGCCACCCCAAGCACTACCACCTTGAAAGCCCCTTGTTCCCAGGATGGAGCTTCCCAGAGCTCTTGGTCAGTGTCACCACTTGTCCTGCCGGGTCCTAGCTCCCATGGTGGGTGGGAACAAATGCAGAGAAGCCCTCAGCCTTAGAGAGGAACTAGAGTTCCTGAGATCTGAATTTCTATCAGGCTGGGGATTCTTGAGGAAAAAGGTCTCTGCTCTTAAGTCCCAGTGCAATGTGGTGGCAGCACTGCCCTGCCCCCAAGGCAGAAGTTCTGCCAATGTCTGAAGAAGTCAGCTGTGGGCAAGGCAGGCTTGGAGGTGCACACTCATAATCCCAGCACTCGAGAGGCTGAGGCAGAAGAATCACAAGTTCAAGGCCAGCCTAGAGTGAAAATCAAATCTGATGCAAGAGAGAGGGGCATGGCAAACTCCCTGGAAGCAGGCAGGAGATGAGCAGGGCAGGGCAGGGCCTTCTTGTCCCTTTGTCCCAGCTGAGCTGGCTGAGACAGTGGCCAAGGGCAGCAGGCACTGCCTCCCTGTGGCTGGGCACCTGGAGCATGTGCGCTCAGCAGCCCCCCGCCCCTCACTGCACCTGTTCAGTTAACCCAAGTGCCCTTGTCTCAACAGCCCTCGAAGCCTGTTGATGTCTCTGGCATTCTGCATCCCTGCTGCTCCACCTGCCAGCTGTGCTGCGAATTAATTACACAGCAGATGAGGTGCACTCGGGTGATCGTCTGCAGGGAGGGCTTGTTTCGAGGGACACAATTTCATCTTACAGGGATGCTGGCTTGCTTGCCAGAGTTCCACGCAGGCATCTGTTGCTCCATTCCCCACTGCGTTGCTCCCAACACCCTCCTGAGGGGTGTGTGTGTGTGTGTGTGTGTGTGTGTGTGCAGAGGTGCGCAACTACAAGTGTTTGTACAGGGACACAGGTAGGAGCCCTGAGCGCCCCTGTGTGGGATGCATAGTACCCCACCCACCTCAGAAGCACCCTCCCTAGATGTCCTGGGAGGACCCTTGCACCTTTGACTCTGCTGCACAGGGAGGACCAGGGAAGCTGCGCTTGAGTCCAGAAAAGACAGACTGCGCTGCTTTGCCGAACTCCTTGGATGATAACACCTAGGACCTTGTTATTTCCCCGCTGGAGACTTTGGCAGCATGGGCCTTGGAGGACACGGAAGTTCCATGGCCCAGGTCCCTGGAGTACAGCCTCGGCCCTGTGTAATGCAGGGGTCTGGGGATAGCTGGGAGGAGGGGGCACTGTGAGCTCTGGGACCTGGGATGCGGTTCCCCCAAGAGGCCATGTGACCTTGGAAAATCTCCCACCCCTTCACCCCTCCCTGGTCTTGGACCTGCTTCCAAGTTTGCCAAATGAGAGTTGCCTGTGCCGTTTCGTGGGTGCTTCCTCCTGTCCACCAGGCTCTAGGGGAACAGAGGAGGCTTGACCAGTGAGGGCCTCTGGGTGAGAATCACAGATTTCTGAAGGTCTGAACTGGAAACAACTGAGTTTAAGTCCTAGCTGAAGCTCCACATGCCTCGAGGCAGAGAACTTGCTCAGAGCAGGTCAAGGCAGGAGTAGGGGAATTTGAGAGAAACAGAGCCATCAGAGCCTGGGGTGGCGTTGAGTTCAGTTCCTCAGGGGTGAGAGTTTGTCTCCCTCCCTTCAGCTACAACCAGGGCACCCCTGCCCCTCTTGCCTCCCCAAGCACCTCCCTGTCCCAGCTCCTGCCTGATCACACCTGGAGGCGGTGGTGGCTTGAGTAGCACAGAGGCAGCTCTGGGAGCTGTCAAGATGCAGACAGACCCACCCAAGCCCTGCCCCCAGGGACATCTGCACAGGAATCTCTACAGCCTATTCTCAGGGGACACCAAGTCATCTCCATGCCTGCTCTAGTCACTGGTCTGTCTCCCCTGCTAGATTATAGCCAGGGGAGGAGATTCCCTGGTGCAGCATAGAGGCCCAGTGAGTGCTGAATGAATAAATGAGTGAAGGGAACCCATGTGGCTTCTCACAGGCAGTGAACTTGATCCCAAATCCAAAAGGGAAGACCTGGTGCTTTTTGGGAAGATTCTCACTATGTAGCCCAGGCTGACCTTGAACTTGGGACAATCTTCCTGCCTCAGTGTCCGGAGGGTGGGATTACAGGCATGTGCCCAGCAAAGACTTAGTGTTGGTGAACAGAAAGGGGGGTGGTCTAGGGAGAGAGCCTCATCTCCAAGAGGCCCGGGCTCACCCAACCTGGTTGGAAGAGATGGGTATGCAGTGGAAAAGCAGGGTGGTAGAAAAGAAAAGGATAGGAGGAAAGGATATAGAGGACTGAACATTGGCTTGATCAGGTGCCACCATTTACCAGCTCTACATTGCCTCCTACGGCAAACATAGCTGTTCAGTAAACCTTGAATACTGGGACAGATATGGCTGGAAACCCGTCTCTGGGGCAGGTGTTCAAATCCCCATTCCTCTGCGCATGTGCTGTGTGACCTCATGTGGGTTACTGACACTCGAAGCTTCCTCATGTCTAAAACAGGGATCCCCACAGCCCCTTCCTCAGAGAAGCTCTGTAAGGATTAAATGAGATAACAGAATGCATTGGCACCGTGCCTGGCATGGGGAAGGGCTGGGGTGGGGTGTACAATAATTTAAGCGAAAGAATAAAATCCCTTCTCTCACTGGCTGGAGACCATTGTTGGCCTAAATCTGGACGTGCTTACAGCCTGTTTGCAAGCTCTAGACCTGCCTCTGACTAAAAATCCCTAGTCTCCCTGAGCCCACAGGTTTGCATTTATCAGCATGCTTTGCCTGCTTCTCTCCAGGCCAGCGTGAGGCTTTGTTCAGACTACAAAACCCAACTGAGGGCTCCCAGCCCTGCCACTAAATACCAGCACTTCACGCTGGCAACTGGGAGAAGCGTGGAGTGCACTTACGTCACTGTCTCAGAGACAGCCTGGTGGCCTCCTCATGTTCTTCTGGGTCCAGGTCCTGCAGCCAAGCCACCGGCCTACGGCTACGCAGGTGGCACACCCTGGAGCCTGTGAAAGTAATGCCACCCCTGGAGTTGTGCAGGGGTCTTGTCCTCAAACCCCGCAGCAATTCACACTGTGATCCTCGTGAATAATTTAAGAGTCTTAGGGACAGCTGTGCAAGCATGAGACACATCCGACTGGCCACGGATGTGCTCTGTTGAAATAGTACTTGCCATTTAAAATAAAATTCTGGGGCAAAGAGCAGTGATCTCTACGCCGGCCAGCTAGGAAAGGGAGGGGGACACAGCAGAAGTTCTGCAATATGCACGCAGGGGTCCCTTTCTGGGATTCAGGCTTAGGCTGAGGATGCGCCCTCAGCGACCCTCCCAGGTGGCCGGATGATAAGGGCCGAGGAGCAACCCAAGCAGGGGCCCCACCAGCCTTTCACCCCAAATTCTCCCACACGTCCTGAACACCGGCAGAGTCTCCCCAGAAAATGGCCCTTTCCCTTCCAACTGTCCTGTCTCTGAGGTACTTTCCACCCTGGAGCTTGTGTCATTGGGAAGCAGCATCCACACATTCTTAATAATGTCACTGGAAATGCCAGTGGACACAGGATGGCTTCAGAAAAGCCATATAGAAATAAACAGCGAGGAGGGCAATTTTTATTACATTGCCCCACTGAGTATGGAATGAGGGGCTGCAGGAGAGCACCTCCCGCACTCACTGAATGGATCAGTTCTGTCCGTGGGAGAGAAGAGGTTTGTGTTCACTGTGTGGGCTGGGGAGGCTGGGTCAGTAAGAATAAGCCACCTCCTTGTTCCTCCACATGGCACTGCCCATCCCAAGTCAGCTCGGGATCCCCTCTGCCGCATGCCCTGGATGGTGTGTGTGTAGAGGGGGACACAGTAGCTAGAAGGAGGTGGGACAGGCCTCCTGCAGCCTCCGCTGGCCAGGCTGTGCTCTAGCATTTTTCCAGAGAGAGAGAGGTCCTGTTGGAAGAAACAGTTGGGTTTCTGACTTCTTGTATGGGTGCACAGCAAGGGTCCACTTCCCAGCCTCCCTGGTGACAAGGTGTTCAGGGCCTGAGCTCTGTCCCTGGCCAGCAGAATCTGGGTGGCAGTGATGAGTGCCAGTTCTCAGTCTTGGCACCAGATGCCAACCTGGCATGCCTAGCTGGACTGGGGCACAGTCTGCACAGAGCAGGGCAGAGCCAAGACTAGTTTGGAGAATGTAGTGAGTTCAAGGACAGTTGGAACTACATAGGAGTCCTTGTCTTAAAAATATGTATATACGAAAGAGAAGAACCAGAGAAACCAAATCAATTGTGAAAAAGAAGGATAAAGGCAGGGAACACAGAGCCCATGCTTTCAAGATGTGCTGCAGCAGAGGACAGAGCGACAAGACACCCCGAGTGTAGGGGCAAAACAGAGACCCCAGAGGCCGACGCCGCATGCGTGACTGCTCACAGATTTGGACCAGGATGTCCAGGCAATTTGCAGCCCACGGTTCTCTCAGTGTAAAGTTCTCTGGGTGGGTGTTCGTTAAGGGCCTCCTCCCGGACTCTGTCTGCCCTGGGAGGAAGAAAGCATAGCTATCTTGTTGGCAGCTACAGCCCCAATACTCATTATAATTCCTGGCACAAACATGAAACTCCACAAACATGTTTTTGAAGGAAGGAAGAGGGCAGACAGGCAGGTTTCTTGATCCTTCCAGCACAAGTGGGATCTTTGAGCAGATTCAGACTTCTAACAACCTCTGAGCAGCCTGCTCTTTGGTCCTTTGAGTGCACAAGCTGTCATATCCTGCTCCTTCCTTTTACCCCTCTCTGGCTCCAGAACACGGTTGTACCCATTACAAAGGCGGTGTTGGGCACTGCCCACTCTGGTGGGCAGGAGCGAGGGATGACGTCACCAGGTCTGCACTTCCGCTCCCATGAGGACGGGTCTTGCAGTGTCTTCCAGCCCCCGCAGGGACTGTTCACTCTTGCTGGCCTCCAGGCCCCCCAGCTCTGGGCTGCCTGGTTTGTCCTGCTGGCGTCAGCTTGCAGCCTAGGACGTCTTGGGTGGGAAGAGGTGGCTCCCCTGCTCAGTCCTTGAAGAGAAAGAGCTGGGCCTGGAGAGCTGAATTCCTTGAACATTTCCTCAAAGACATTCCTGCCTCCAAGAGCACCAAGCCTGCTCCTTCCAAACAGAAGCTTTCCTTTTTGAAAGAGAAGAGGAGGTAATTTGTTCACTTTGCATTTTGGCAACAATTTCTGTCCTGGGCTGTATGCTTTGCAGTCTCCAGGGAGCTCCCGGGGGTAACAGAGCCAACCTCAGGAATGCACAGTTTCCCTTGGGGTTGAACTGACCCTGCCTACCTATTGTCTCATAATAATAAAAACATGATCAGGACCTGAGGGGGACATTCCTACCTGTCCCTGTGCCCTTTTGCTTGCTGCCCACCATCCTGCAGGGTTCACCACACCCCTGTCAAGGATTCTGGGGAACTTGACACCCGCCAGGGCTCTGCAAAGGAGATGGTCTGGGAGGCACCCAGGGGGAACGTCCCATCACACCCATCCTTGGACCTGAGACCCCAGCTCGACCTGCCGCATTGTTTTGTTAGCCTGCTCTACAACACACCGATTTTTCTAGTCTCTTCTTTGTCTTATCTCTTCAGGAACCATCTTGACCATATGCAAATCACCTCAGGAACTCACCAGGGTGGAGTAGAAACAGACTACACATTAAGAAAACAAAAAGGCTTGTCCTGTTCAAGCCCAATAAAAGAAGGCAGGGAACACACTGTACTCATTTCTTGGGATTCATGAAAAGTTACTGCAAGCAAATACTCATACCTGCAGTTGCTCACTGTCACCACAGACACTGGAGGGGAGAAGTCTGAAAGCAAGGCATCCACAAGACTGAGCATTCCTTGAAGGCTCCAGAAAGAGTGGCTCCTGCTGGTGCCCATCCCTGGTGGCCGCCAGCATGCCTTGGCTCGGGGCTGCACCACCCCAGCAGCCTCTGAATCCACAGCCCATCTGGATAACCCAGCATGACCTCTAGTCCAGGTCTTGGATTTATCCCACCCCATAAGGTCACCTTTGTCCCAATAAGGTCATTCTCCCAGGTCCCAGGGGTGAGGACACAGATGTATCTTTTAGGGGTCAGAGGACAGGCACAGCAGGAGGCCTCTCTCCTTACTCAGCCCAAAAAAGGAAGCCAGGGAATCAGTGCAGAGGGGGACATGAACCATCCCCGCAGATGCCACATGTTTTGATTTTAGGAAAGCAAGACGCCCCCTTTCCAGCCTCCTCTGTCCACACAGCAACAATCTCAAATAGCTGTCACTAAGGGCCCCCAGAGCCTGTCCTCCTGAGCCTTGGCGCTTATTCTGCACCATCTCCTGAGCCCTACTCAGTGCCAAGGACATGGCAATAGAGGTGTCACAGACCAAGGTCTTGAGTTCACACTTCAGTCCCCACCCCCCAGTCTGTCCTCAGCTGGGACAGCACAAAGGAGTGGGAGGTGATCTTCTACCCTGAGGTGCAGCCCTGACTTGAACACCAGGTAGACTGAGGCACACAGTGGACGGGGGGGCAGATGAGATCTGATCAGGTTCCCAGGAGAGCCTGGAGGAGATGGGGTCCAAGGAGATGGGAGCAGAATGCACAGCTGACCTCCTTGCCCTTGGAGGGATGCCTGCTCAGGAACAGCACATCAGGGCTGCCTGTCTTCCCTTCCTAGCCTTGCACTGCAGGGATCACTCTTCCAGCCCCTTCCTACCCAGCCTCCTTGCCTGCTGCCCTAGGGCATTGCCCCGCTAGGAAACCAAGGTCCCTCCACCCTGTCTACTGTTTCTGGGAGGTCCTGGGAAGGGGAGATTATCTGTCCTCACCAGCCTGTGCCCAGCCCACCCCCCCACCCCCACCCCCACCCCCCACCGCCAGCACCCATCTGCGTAGCCAAACTCGGGGGTCACGAGACATGGCAGATCAAAGTCCCTGCCTCTAAGCCTTGGTTTTCTTCTCTGGATTCTGAGAATTTCAACTAGATGTTCAGAGCAAAAGATCTCCACAGATCATGGCCAGGGACTAGTTAGCTGATTCTATTTTAATGACTGGATTTCATCACTCCCCTGTCATTCTAAGAAGATAGCTGCACTGCATTCTATACACTATTCATCCTTCTTTTCTGTGCTGGGGCTTAAGCCCAGTGCCTTTGTGTTGAACTACATCCCCTCCCCATTCTTTATTTTTTATTTTATTTTGAGACAAAGTCTCCCTAAGTCTCTAAATTGCTCGGGGTGTACTCATACTTGTGTTCTTCCTGCCTCAAGTCTCCCAGAGTGCTGAGATTACAGGCATGTGCCGCCATGCCTAGTAACAAATAAGTGCTTTTGCAGACTGGTTAACACAAGTGTTTACGTGCAGAGCTGCTTTGCAGAAGCCAAAACCTTTCTGGAGCCCCTGTCTCTGCCTCCTGAAATCTTCGCATTCTTTCTCAGCTTGAGCTCCCAGCAGAGCAGGCAAAATTGTCCCAGACAGCTTCACATCTGCTGCATCAGAAACCCAGCAGCTTTTTTTTTACAACTGGTGGCTACAGCTTTACAGTGACTCAGATCATCTTTACAACCTTTAAAAATAATCCCTCAGATCAACCAAAATATGCACTAGGAAATGATGCAGCACTAGATTGATCCAGTATTTTATACCAGATGTTTAAGCAGGCAAAGAAGTGCACTAGAGAAAGTATATAAGAAACATCCAGCCATGGAATTTGCTTTGCCAAGTGGGAATGGCTTCCTGCCTGAGGCTCCCTCAGCATCTCAGGAGAGGGGACACAAGGTAAGCAACAGCTGAAGCTCCAGGAGGCCAGCGCCACCAGGGACTCAGATAGGATCTCTGGCAGGAAATGAACGGGCTGCTTCATAAAGGTGCAGTTTGCTCACAGCCAAGCTAATCGGGAAGCAGTGATGCCTCCCGTTATTGGATGCAGCGGGCCCTGCTGCCAGGCCTTGGCTCCTGACGGTGCCTCACACCCAGGGCCCCAGGATCATGCCTTTATGAACTGTCATTTTCTAACTGTGTTGTCCATGGCTGCCAGAGAGGCCACAGCTGCTGGACGTGTGTCCAGCTCATGAGATGGCACAGGGCTTGGAAGGCCCTCTGACCTTCCGGTCTGTGTGGGCTGCTTTCTCTGGACCCTTAGGGCAGTTGAGTCTGAATAGAGGCTGGAAGGACAGAGGGGTCAGGGGACATTATGAGACACTCCTTCCACCCTCTGTCTTCAGTGAGGTGCTGTAGGCCTGGCCGCACCTCCTTTCCTCACCCCAGTTGCTGTCCCCAAGCAGCCAAGGGTCTTCTTTAGTTATACAGCCAAATTTTCTCACAAGGGACCCCTCGAACTCGGTCTGCTCTTCTTCTCATTCCTGCTCCCTCTCCCTTTCTTGCCATAAATGTAGCATAGGGCTGAACAAACTCAGAAGCTTCTGCTAACGCCACAGCTAAGACCCACCCCCATGATCCTGAGATTCCTCAGGTGAAGCTGGGAAGGCTGGAGGGTCAATGGGAACATCACGCCAGGAGACACTGAGGGATGGGCAGCAAATTCAAGGCATGCACAGGCCAAGCCTGAGCTCTACGGTCTACAGTGGGCAAATGAAGCCCTGTAGTAGCTCATAGCAGATGGCCCTTGGCCCTGCGCCTTGGCAAGGAGTCCCCGACCTCACAGATCATAAGCAGGGCCTGTTCTCTCACTGTAACTTACACGGGGAGGGGGCAACCCCAGTGTTTTTTGCAAATGAAGGTTGACAAAGATATAACACAGCTATAGGCTGGCACAGCCGGGTTCTCCTTCAGCCCTTCCTGGAAACTCCCAGGTCTACCTGGCAACCCCAGTGTTCCGGGGCACACAGTGTGAGAACTGTGCCTCCAGTCTTGCTCTGTGGCTTGGACTGGTGGAGGACCTACAGTGCCACCATGGACTTTCTGTTCCACAACTTTTGTAGCTAGGAGAGAGTATAGCAGAACCAACACCCGGGCCAAGTCCCTTGCCTGACCAAGAACGAGACTGGAAATGGCCCTGGAGAAGAAAGTGAGGAGGCGGGAGAGACAGCAGCAGCAGCAGCAGCAGCAGCAGCAGCAGCAGCAGCAGGGCTGATGTCCACACAGGGAGGAAGGGTGTGGTAAGGCGACGCCCTGAGGCTGGGAAAGCAACCACCTGGCCTCCACTGCCCTGTGCTCTCTCCTGCCTTCAGGTCCCACTTGTGGCCCCCGATGCCCAGTCCCTGCCACCCCACAGCTCCACCAGGCCACCCCACAGGCCTCTCCCTGCGTTACGTTGGCTCCACCCCTTCAGTCTCCTCCTTGCTCTGAGCAACACCACTCCACATGACACGTAAGTACCCGTTCCCCAAAAACGAATGTGATTACTAGGCATCATAAACGTACTAATAACAATGAAAGGTTTGCAAAAGCCCAAGAGGCCCGCTCTCTTGCAGATAACAGAACCTGGGGGTGAACTTACGCTTCTGTTCAGTTGTCTGATCTGTCCCCCTCAGTCGGCTTCCAGCACCCTTCCGCTATGTCTGCAGTGTCTACAGCAGCTCCAGCTCTAGCCCACTTTAGTTCCTGACCTGAGTTCTCCTCCCTCGTCTTCTTCTGCAGCCTTGCCAGAGGCCTGCTTTGATTATTAATTCGTTTTCAAAGATCATTCCTGTGTTTATTTTGTTTCATTATTCATGTGCTCACTTTATTAGTGTGCTGGCTTTGAACTCATAGCAATCATCCTGTCTCCGCCACCCCTGTGCTGAGATGACAGGCCTGCACCATTGCTCCTGGCTTTATTTTCTTTACATTTAGCCTTCTGTGGGTTTTTTTTTTTCTGTCTTCCTGGATTTTAGATTTTACTTATTAATTTTCAGGCTATTTTTTTCTTTCTTTCTTTCTTTCTTTCTTTTTTTTTTTTTTTTTTTTTTTGTGGTACAAGGGATCAAACTCAGGACCTTGCACTTGCCAGGCAAGCACTTATTCCACTGACCTATCTCCCTGGCCCCTATTTTTTATTTCTTAACAAAAACTTTATTGGCAGAGAACAGCCACTCCTGTTACCACTATCACAGCCACCAGGGGTGGGCCATAAGTGGGCCATCAGCCATAAGTGGGCCACCAGGAAGGCCCAGAGATCAGAGGGAATGCCAGTGCAAGGAAAAGTCTAAAACAACATAACAACAGGAGCCATCAGGTAGCAAGTTAAGTCTACCAGTGTTGGGCTTGGGGATAAACACACATAGAATGGAAAGAAGCAGGTGGGTGGGGTCACCCCTGTTCTCGTTCTCTCTCTCTCTCTCTCCCTCTCTCTCTCTCTCTCTTTCTCTCTCTCTCTCTCTCTCCCCTAAATGGCTGTGGAGAACTCCAGCCACAGAAGACTAACCCCATCCCCCAAACCCAGAGGCCGACTGCAGATGATCCCTGCCTGCTTCATTCTTTCTCTTCTGCCTTCTTCTCCAGTTTCCCAAAGCTGGTGTGGCCATCCTTGGTCTTCCAGCCTTGCTTCTGCTTTCTTTTCACTAGCTTTGTCTTTTCCACTACTCTTCTTAAATTTCCCCACCACAAGGTGAAACCACTCTACCAAGGGGAAGCGCTTGACACACAAGCTCCCAATTGATGATCAGTTCTGTTAGATAATTGCAGATTCTTGTTCTTAGGGTTTAAGGAACAAAATTAATGGTGACCATGGTTTGTCATTTTCTAAATAAATAGTGCCTGATGCAATTATTAATGCTAATTATACTACTTTAGCTATGATGTCGTATCTGCTGTAATCTGTTGTTCTCCCCTCTGTAACAATACTGGGAAGCTCTGGGGTAATAATCTAACCACAGCCCAGCACTGAAAAAGTGAGGACTTAGCTAAACAGTTGCCAACATCTCACTCTTAAGTAACTACAAAGGTAGGATTTGGGGACAGACACAAACCAAGAACCTCCTACACACAGAACACATCCCTGAAGAACAGACTTTTTCTAGAGAGGACTTGATACTAGTGATATACCTACTTACTACAAAAGCCTACAAGGATCTACACAGAAAACAAAATTAAAAATGTTGAAATAAAAAATAACAAGATGCAGAAGCAAAGTGCAATGTCTGACTTCCAGGCCATCCAGAAAAAGTCCAAAAACAAGATAGAGGAAGATGGAAGTCACACACCTGAAATTTCTGAAATGACAGCCAAAGTAAAGAAGCAAACCCATGAGGCTACGAGGAAATCAGATCACAACTAATCTCTCAGGTAAGAAAAAAAGGCAACAATTATAAAGGAAATGCTCAGTAAATCTAGAGTAGAAATAGATAAAAAATAGAAGATGATAGAAAAGTGAAGGAAACTGTGAAATATTGATATAGGACAAAAACAAAATGCATGAGATGGAGTCAAACAAATATCCAGGAAACTAAAAATTCTATTGAAAGTTAAGAAAACTGCTTCAATAAAAATGAAGGTAGACTTTCAGACTTTGAAGACAGGATCATGGCTAGCAATCATGAAAGGAAAGATCTCTTAAAAATAACAAGAGGGGCCGGGGAGATGGCTCACTAGAATAAGTGCTTGCCTGGCAAGCTCAAGGGCCTGAGTTCAATCCCCAGTTCTGCCAAAAAAGAAAAAGAAAGAAAGAAAGAAAGAAGAAACAAGCAATCGAGAAATAATTCAACAGCTTCAAGATGATGCAAAGAAAAACAAAATAGTATTGCTAAGTGTCAAAGAAAAAGTAGGAATCAACAAAAATGAAATAAAAAGACTATTAGCAGAAGTAACAGCAAAAAATTTCCCATCATGAGAACAGAATCTAACATACAGATGAGTGAGGCATATATAACTCCAATTAGCCATTACCAAAATAAATCTATACCCAGACACATAATAATCAAGATCTCAAACATTCAGCACAAGAACAAAATATTAAAAGCTGCTAGAGAAAAGAAATAGATCACCTATAAAGGAAAACCCATCAGAATAATGGCAGATTTCTCAACACAGGCCCTCTAATTAAGAAGAGCTTGGAATGAAGTATTTCAGGTCCTGAAAGAAAACAACTTCAGACCCAGACTGATGTATCCTGAAAAACTATCTTTCAAAATTAATGAAGAAAGAAGACACTTCCATGACAAAGAACAACTGAAAAATTCATGAGCACCAAACTAGCCTTACAAATCATACTGAAAGATATTTTAGACAGAGATAAAAATGACCACAATTACAAAAACAACAGAAAGAAACTAGCAGGCAGGGCAAGCAATTAAACAGAGAGAAAAATCAGGGTATTAGCAATGGGAAAATAACATGGCAAAGATAGGCCAGTACATACCAGTTATAATCAACAATGTAAATGCCCTCAATTTACAAATTAAAAGAAACAGCCTGACAGAATGGATCAAGAAACAAAGTCCAACAATATGCTGCATAGTCTCATGAAGAAATACATTCTTTTTCTCATGCAGATCTGATTTAAGAAACACATTTAACTCAAAAAGAAATTCACAGAGTGAAAGTCAAAGAATGAAAAACAATACTCCATGCAACAGGAACCCAGAAAAAGCAGACATTATCTCCATTTGCAGATAATGTGAACTTCAAACCAAGAATGATCAAAAGAGATGAAGAAGGTCACTGCATACTTGGTAGGGAAAAACTTCAAGAGGAAGACATGACAATCATAAATATGTATGCATCAAATATGGGAGCAACCAACTATATAAGACAAATATTAATACACATAAAAAATCAAATAAGCAATAACACAATTGTAATGGAGGACCTTATTGTCACAAAGAGATAGATTGACTAGACAGAAAAATCAACAAAGAAATATCAGAACTGAACTAAGCTTGTGAACAAATGGACTTAGTAGTCATTTATAGAGTGTATCAGAATATATATTCTTCTCAGATGCACATGGGACATTGTCTAAAACAGACCATATAATAGCCTGCTGAAGTAAACACAAAGGAATTAAAATTATCCCATGCATATTATCTGACCATAGTGCAATGAAATTAGAAACTAATGGCAAAAGAAACCACAAACTCCATAGACATATGTGAATTAAGTGACAGTCTTCTGAACAACCAATGGGTCATAGGTGAAATTTAAAAAGAAATTAAACAATATCTACAAATAAACAAAAAAATGCAGATACCACACACTAGAATCTAGGAAACTCAATGAAACAGTCCTAGGAGGGAAATTTATAGTGGTGAAGTCTTGCATCAAGAAAACAGGACAAGCCCAAATAATATGATATTGACTTCAAGCTTCTAGAAAAGTAAGAACAAGTCAATCCCAAAGCCTATACAAGGGAGGAAATTATAAAGATCAGAGCAGAAATTAACACAGCGAAGACTAAGAAAACAATACAAAGAATTAATGAATTGAAGAGTTGGTTCTTTGAAAGAATAAATAAAATTGGTAAACCCTTAATCAACCTTATCAAAAAAGGAAAAAATTCATACACTGAAGAATGAAAAGTAACTGAGACAGTCATCAATACCTACTTCAAAAATCTTTACCCTTATAAAATGAAAAAAAGAAAAGGAAAAAGGACAGATTCTGAGATATGTATAAATTACCAAAGCTGAATCAGGAAGATATAAAAATTCTGAATAACATAATATTAGTTAATAAAATTGAAAACATAATTAACAACTTACTAACAAAAAAAATTCCAGGTCCTGATGAATTCATCAAGAACATGAGCAAGTGAGATTCATCCTAGGAATGCAGGGATGGTTTTAGTATACACAAATCATAAATGCAATACCCCAGGGGTGGGGCCAGCACAGCAGGCCCAGGAATCAAACCCCCAGCCTCTGAGCCTGCTTGCAGATGCTTTAATTGCTTTACCTTGTTTTTTTTTTTTTTGAAGGAAGGAAAGATTTATTTAGCTCACAGTTACTGAAGGTTTCAGTCCATACTCAGCTGG
>NDGM011129978.1:0-11017 GCA_002564305.1 Octomys mimax | reverse complement strand
CTATATCTATATCTATATCTATATCTATATCTATATCTATATCATCTATATCTATATCTATATTTGGAAAGGATTTGAATCAATAGGATCTCTTGTACATTGCAAATAGGAACGTCCAATTCTACATCCATTTGGAAAATCAATTTGGTATTATTTTGTAAAGTTAAATAATTCTATTTATCACAACCCAGCAACTCTACTTCTAGGCATATGCCAGTATTCATTCTGATGGATGCTCACAGTCACAGAAGAGGTAAATTATTTGTTGGCACATTCATCCCTGAAATTTCTGTGCAAAAGCTACCTACTATAGCATGAGTGAATTTCAGAACACAACAGGGAGTGGGAATAAGTCTGGGACACAAAATAGGGAAAAATGAATAACATATTACACGCACACACACACACAAAATGATTAACACAAAGTTTAAAGATAGGCATTTGGCATTTGTAGAGTTGAGAAAAATAGCGCAGAGGTAGTTTTGCTTTTACTTCTTAGATTATAAGACAGGTTCACAGGCTTTAATTTAATAATTAAACAAAAAAAGTGAAAAAGAAAGAAATGAAAAGGAAGAATAGCTTACCTGGATCAAAGAAGTGTTTGTGAGCCCAAGATTGACTATCATTAACTATATTTTGTCTATGTGTGGTGTCCTCAGACACTCCTATAAATTAAAGTGAAGCTGGTGAATTTATAATGGATTATTTATACTTTTATGATACTTGAAGGATTAGAAAGTATTTAGAAAATTTCATTGACAGCATCTGTACCGCATAAAGTCTTCTCTCTATACACACTTCGACTGTTCTTGGTTCTCCCTTTCTAGCTTACATAGGGCTGCAGAGATAGCTCAGTGGCTAAGTGCCTGCCTGGCAAGTGCAGGGTCCGGAGTTTGATCCCCGGTTACCCCCCACCACCAAAAAAAAGACAAAGAATTCATTTTTAGCTTACAGTTGGACAAAGAGGGAAAAAAGAAAATGCTTATGTGTTTTTCTTAAAAAAAACAAAGGGTGAGGCTGGAAAAATGACTTCCGAGGCTTTTATCTCCACATCCCCAAATTCTCCAGGACATGCTTCATCCCTGTAGCAGTAAATGTCATATAGTTTTCAGGGGGGTTAATGTGGGTAGAGGGGCTATGGGGCTATTTTGGATTGTTTCCTCTAAACTCGAACACTTATGTCATCAGTGGAAATCCAAAAGGGCTTTGGATGCTCTTGGTAACCAAGGAGCTGCTGGGATTTGAACACATCATTACTAAGATATGGAGAGACCAGAAAAAGCACAATGTTCTCTTCCGAGCCCTCGTGGCTGATCCACCTTCTTCCAGTCTTCCTTCTCCCCTCTGGATAACTCAGTTGATATCCAGGTGGCACCAGGCACAGACTCCAAGGCAGGTGGGTATTCTACCAGAAGTTGGGAGACTAGGTGAGTAGCAATCAGGTTTTTAGACTATCTCAGGTAGATAAAATTGCCCAACCTGGGCTCACCACCAAATCCAAAGATTGCATGAAGAAAATAATAATAATAATGATAATAATAATAATAATAACAACAACAACAACAACAGGATGAGGAGGAAGAAGAGACAGGGCAGGAACTAATTAGAACTAAAGCACAGGACTCAGGTTGAAGAAAAGCTAGAGTCCTGGACAACCAAGGCAAAGAGGAAAAGTATCCCAAATGTGACAGTGAACAAGTTTAAAGACACAGAATTGAGGCTGATATTCAAAGAATCCCTACAATTTTAAGTTTAAGTAAATTCTTCTTGTTCTTTTTCACAAGTGGATGCCCACGTAGTTCAGTCCTGGTAGCTGTTTGTGTCACATCTTCTTTACTCCCAAGCAGAGTTTTCTGTATGCTAAAAGGTGAGGGAAGATTCTGTGATGGAAGCAGGTTAATTAGAGAATAACGAAGAGTCACAAAATGCCAGGTGTCCTGCTGCTAGTTGATCCAAATATGGTGGCAAGGGTCACTTGGAGATGTATGCTTTAATTTATCCTTGGAAAAGTAGATTATTAGTATCTAAGAGGCACTAAAGTTAATGTGCTATAAGCATTTTCCATTAACAACATAAGAGACTTCCAATGTCTTTATTTCCTCACCAAACTTATCTCCTTTTTTTAAATAGCCATTTTGGTGAGTTTGAAGGAGTATCTTATTTGGTATTGATTTGTGTTTCCCTCATGATTAATCAAGTTGATTACTGATCATTGTTGCCATATTCCAAGTTGATTGTTGTTGCCACGTTACTGGTTGTCTCATTGAGTTTCACCTGCTATAACTAAATATCAGTCTGGGATGCTTATAACGCAAAGTAATTTATTTCTTACAGTCCTGGAAGCTGAGAAACCCCAGATTAAAGCACTCCAGATTTGGTGTCTGATAAATTTGGTGTTCACTCCCTGCAAAAACAGCTGCTTTTGCTTGGCCCTCATATGGCAGATGGGGCAGGAGTCCTTTATATGATGGCACTAATCCCCATCACAAGGACCCTGCCCTGAAACCTGGATCATCTCTCGAAGGCTCTACCACCCAATACTATTGCATGGAGGGAGCTTTCAAGGTATGAGATGAGTTGGTGGGGCACCAACATTCATTGGGGCACCATTCCCACAGTTGGGATAAAATGCTTGTGGAAATCTACTCAAATCTATTACCCAAAATATACGATAGCACTCTTAAAACTCAACAATAAGAAGTCAAACAACCTGATTTTAAAATAGGACAAAGATCTTAACAAATATCTAATATGGTTTAGATCCAAAATGGGCTCCAAAGCCTCATGTGACTGGAGAGTGAAGGATCAGAGGATCTTACAGCTGACTTGCTATTAAGAGGTGGGCTCTGGTGGGAGGTGGTGGCTCACTGGGGGCATAGCCTGGGTTGACTCCTTCCTGGCTCCTCCCTGAGTGCTGCTTCCTGGCTGCCAAGCTGTGAGCTCATTCTGTATCTTGGTGGTTTGCCAGGCTGGCCTGCTCTGGATTCAGCTGACCCTGGACTAAAACCTTGAGCCTTTCCTCCTTGAAGTTGTGGTTATTGAGTATTATGTCTCACTATTGAGGAAAATAAGACAACATTTTACCAAGGAAGATACAGATGGAAGGATGGAAAGATGGAAGGAAGGAAGGAAGGAAGGAAGAAAGAAAGAAAGAAAGAAAGATCATGTTACATGCCAGCCGGGAAATGCAAGTGAAAACAAAACCACAGGGAGACACCACTACCTCCCTATTGCAATGACCAAAATGTAAAACGCAGCTGCGGCAAGTATTGGCAAGTGTAGGAAGCTACAGCAGCGCTCAGCACAGGTAGAAGGGTGCACGTGGTCTGGTCGCAGTGTACTGTTCCTTACGAAGCTCCATGGACTCCTGCCATGTGATCCAGGAGTCACACTTCTGTGTGCACCTGCGTGTACAGAAGAAGCTGGCCATGGATGCTTATGGCAGCATTATTCATAATTGCCCAAATTTGGAGTCAACCAAGCTATCCTTCTGAAGGTAAGTGGATAAATAAACTGTGGTGCATTCAGACAATGCAATATCATTCCATTCGGCCAACAATAGCACCCCATAGGATGGCACTCAGCAGGGAAAGAAGAAAACAAGAACACTCAGAACACTCATGAAAGGAAATAAAACTGCCAGAGGACACACACAACATAAGTTTTAAATATATAAATACTTAATGACCCCAAGCACATCTACTACATATTAATAGTTACTAATGAAAACACAAAATAACAAAACAAAAACCCATTTCCCCACTAAAACTTTGGAAGATGAACTAAAGAACAGCATGGTCATTCCTGTCAAGATTAAGACGTGTGGTCTGCAGATTCATGAACAGAACTGAATAAAAATAAGGGAAGCTGGAATCTGTAAGAGAAGAAAGATAAAAGGGAAACAAGCAAACATGGTAAGAGTAAGGCTATGTAAAAGGAAAAGCTTCTTAGACAGAGATTAATAAAAGAAGAAGAAAGTCCCTGAGGAGTCTGTGGAGCAAGAACCAAAAAGACAAGGTAAGGAATCAAAAGATGCAGAAGAAAAATTTTAAATGATAAGAGACACTTATTTTCTAAAAACAAATCTATAGAGCAACATTTAAAACCTAGAAGACAACAATGATTTTCTGACAAACACAAATGACTAAAGTCGACCGAAAAGATAGGAGAGTTGAACAGATCAATCATTTCTAAGGAATGGATCATTTCCCTGCTACTCATGATAGTCCAGGACAGAGATGAAATACAAAAAGCTCACAAATCATTTTATGTAACTAGCACAACTGTAAAGCCACAACTTGGGCTAGTCATGGAAATGAAAAAGACAAAGATGTGTATCACTTTCAAAAGAGATGCAGAACACTCTAACCAACATAATACATGGATATTACCAAGTCCTTAAAACATGTTTCAAAAATGTGAAGCAAATTTTACTCAGAAATATGGGGGTGCTTTTCTATCAGAAAATTCCCAGGGACTTCAACACCATCCATTTCACATCAACCAACTAGAGGATAAAATCCATAGGACAGTATTAATAGGTCATGAAAGGACTTTGACAAAGTCCAGCAACATTTTTAGTAACTACTCAATATAAATAAAGAACTTCCTGATCTACTAAAGAGTATCCTAAAACCAACCACAACTGTCATTTTAAATTAGAAAAACACAACACACTGACCCATTGCCATTCCAACTAGGAGCTGGTTATTAAACTTGTATTATCAAGTAACTGTCATAGACATTAAAAATATCAAAAGTATATTTTTTTTGCTGATGATATCATTGTATCCCTAGAAACACATGAGACTCTAGTAGAAAATTAATATTAAAAGATAGCTTTTATCTCTCCTACTAGTGTTATTAAATGAAAATGGGGGAAATTATACTCACATTAGTGAGATGGTACATGTAACTAATGGAAATATATATTTCAGTGGTGAGAATGAAGTTCAAGGTCTTGTTTGTGCAAGGCAAGTATTTGACCACTAAGCTACAGCCGTAGCCAGTAAATTGACATTCAAACAGGATTCAAACTGAATGTAACATTCTCTGGTTTGAAATGACTTCATATCATAAAAAATGTGAATTGTCTCCAAACCAATACATAAATTAGTTCAGTTCCAAATGCAATCCAAATATGGTCCATTTTAATTGTGTGAGACATCCTTAGCATTTGTGAGAATAAAAAAATATCCCAAAATATCCAAGAAAGGCATGGAAAGAAGAACCAAGATTGTGTGGTTAGGGCAAGTCAGGAGCGTGGCTTTGGTACTATGTAGTTGTGGTGATCAACCGCATATGTCACGATGTTGGAATAAACAAGTAGATCAGTGGGTAGAACCAGGAGCTGGCAATGACTACAGCACATACAGAGCAGATATAAGAGGCATTAACAGCAATCACCGAAGGGCTCTTCCAATAAAAAGCGTATTACCTCCAACATGCCATTTCCCTAATGGCATATGTGCAGAAAGACATAGAAAGGATTTGAAGAGACAAATCACCGAAGACCATCTTCAAATATAACAAATCCATGAAAAGACACTCGGATGCAGCAGTAGCGAGGAAACTGCACATCACATGGGCAATGAGCTAGCACTCCATACTCACTGAAGTGGCCAGAGTGAAAGCTAGCACCTATTGCTGACTGGGATGTGCAGTAAGGAAACGGAGACTCAACATAGCCGCCAGGAGGGAGAGAGCTTTTTGTTGTTGGAAAACTGTCAAGCAACATCTCAAAAAAATTAAAAATATTTGTCTCTTTCAAACCAGCAATAGCACGGTTGGAAATACTGTCCATAGGAGGAAAATCACTATATTTATGGAAGTATGTAGAAGGTATTTCCTGTAAGGTGGTTTGTTATGGAAGGAAAAAAGATTAAAATGGAAAGAGAAAGGGTGTGCATGTAGAGACAGCCCTGCTGACGGGGCCATCGGAGCATGCGTGGAAACTCTGCTGAGTAGCTGGGAGCGTTTGTACAAGATGAACACAATCTGTTTATTGGGACCTCATTTCTGTGAAACAAGAAAAGAACAAACAAGCTAAAAGCCGTGTGTGTGTGCGTGCGCGTGTGTGTGTGCACGCTTCATAGGGCTATATAAGTAGAAGTAAAGGAGGGTGATTATCGTAGGACATTTATATTGGGGTGCACCTAGTAGGGCTTGGAGGCACAGTTTGTGTTCAACGTTGACTTTATAATACAAGACTAGAATGAAATCTGCAGAGAACCACCTATCCTTCATTACTGCCTTGCCAGGAGCTATGAAAAAAAGGAGAAAAAGTAGGCATTCGCGTTCATAAATGATTGCTTTCTAATTTTTTTCAGAGATATTTTCCTTATTTTTATCTAAAGAGTTTTCTAAACAATTTAGTTCTCTATATTTCTTTTTCAGAACCTGCAATTTGGATTTTTATTCTATTTCTCTGGATTATTTAGGTTTATATACGTAAACTCTGTATGGTGCTTTTGTTAAGAAAGACTGTGCTCTTGCTGCTGCTTCTTCTTTTTTTTTTCTTTTAGTGGAACCGGGGATTGAACTTAGGCCTTTACGCTTGCCAGGCAAGCGCTTATTCTACTGAGCTATCTCTCCAGCCCCTCTCATGTCCTTGTAGTTGTTTTGGCTTTTACACTAAGGGTATGTTTCTAAAATCAGGTTTCACAATGATTCAAATATGATATTGTAAATTATAATTAATAGAGACAGTTAGTGACCTGAAAGTCTGTTATCCAATCTAAGGGGATCAGGAAAGTTTTCCTAGAGAAGGCATTAGATATTTGCTTATGTGGATACCTCTAAACTGACACTTAAGAGGAATTAGGCAGACCAAGAGAGTTGAGAGGACAGACAGGTTTTCCCTGCCACAAAAGAACACAGAAAGTGCTGACATTTATAACAATTGGCATTTATTAAATGTAAGTACTAATACCCACAACTGGCATTTATTGAAAGTTCACTATGTGCAAAGTCACCTGCTAAATACTTCGGATTGTTCACGCATACACTCCGTACTTTAACCATGACCTATCTAGTCTACTGATGTTGAAACAAGGCTTAGGCTTAGTGTCCTGCTCAGGTGTAAAGAGCCCTAGGCACACAGTAGTAGGTGGACCTGGAATTCCAGCCCCAACCTGTCTGTTACTGAAGCCTGAGGCTTTAACCACTTTAAGGCCCAGCCTACCTAACAGGTAGTAAGAGCTTGCATTCCAGTGTTGGGGGAACCAACAGCTGTCTCAGCAAGGGAGTGGGGGAGTAATTTCTAACATCACTTGGTAGGTATATTAACCCAATTTCATTCAGAGAAGCAATTGTCTTCTACTCTGGTTTCAGAACTTTCAAGGTACCCAACTACGAAAGACATTTCTCAAGAGGTGATTTAGTAATTAAACTATCTTTTTCCTTAAGTAAATGAATTCTATTCTAGAATACTGTGGAGATACAAATGGGAAGATAAATGCTTACTGATTTGAGTATTACACAATATATACATGCATCAAAAAGTCTAATTTTACCCCACGGACATGTGCAATGTGTGTGCTTTTATGTGTCAGTTAAAATTAAATTTAGCTTAAAACAAAAATTTAATACTAAAATCAAGTAAAAATAATTTTACTAATTAGAAAAAAAACTATATAAATAATTGCATCTAAAATGGCATATGGGGTCAGGGAGATAGCTCAGTACCTGCTTTGGCAAGCGCAGGGACCAGGGTTCAATCCCCACTCCTGCATACCATGCTACCCCCCCAACCCCCACTGAGAAAGCAATTGAGACTGGGTGTGGCGGCTATCCTAGCACTGTGGAGGAGGCTGAGCCGGGAGGATCACTACAAGTCCAAGCTGTATAGCGAGACCTTGTACCAAAGACATAAATAAATAAATCATAGAATTTTTAAAAATTAAAAATTATTTTAAGCTATATTTTTATGGGTGCCTATTAATTTAAAAAAATACTGAGTTTCAGTGTGGTACCATCATGCAACTCTACAACCTATTTTGATCACATTTTCTCCTATCAGTTCCCTTCTTAACTCTTACTCTCTTTCTTTTGTCTAACAATTTGCCCTGAATTTTCTTGCCATCTTTTTAAAAAAAATTTATTTTTATTTTTGTCATCTTACTTTGTTGTTTTCATTACAGTGCATGTATTACAGGAAACACGATGCATTTGTGTTTCTGTTCCTGGCTTATTTTTCACACTAGAATGATCTCCAGTTGCACCCATTTTCCTGCAGATGAACTAATATTATTCTTTATTGCCGAATAACACTGCACTGTATACATACACCGCCTTTTCTTCATCCATTCACCTGTTGATGGGTACTTAACATTTTTGCAGATCTTTACTGGCCATTTGTAAGGTCGCAAAGGCCCTCCTACCTCTAGGTCTTTGGAACTCAACAGTGTCTATTCAATTCATTTGCCTATTAATTCTTGGGCTATATTGTTTGGTATTAAATTCTTGAGTTCATATATTCTAGACACTAATTCTCTTTTGAAAGAGATGCAGGCAAATCTTGTCTCCCATTTTCTAGGATGCCCCTCTGCTGTGCTGCAGCCCCATTTGTTGAATCTAGTTATTGCATTCAGTCCTGTTGGAATCGTATTCAGGAAGTTATTGCCTGTGCCTGTGTGTTGAATTGCTTCCTCTATGTCTTCTTCTAGCTGTTTCAAACTTTCAGGTCTTTCACAACTTTTAAATTGGTTTTTGTACAGGGTGAGAAATAGGGATCCATTTTCAATTTTCTACATAAGAATATCTGGATTTCCCAGCACCAGCTGTTAGTCTGGCTGTCTTTTCTCCAGTGTCTGTTTGGGAATCAGACCGCTGTCGCTGCATGAGTTTGTTGCTGTGTCCTCTTCCCCAGCTACTTCTGCGTCTGTTTTTGTGAAAGAATCATTCCATTTGGTTACTAGAGCTTTGTAGTATAATTTGAAATGGGGAATAGTGATACCGCCAGCCTTCCTTTTTCTTGAGGATTGCTTTGGCTATTCTGGGTCTTTTGTGTTTCCATATGAGTTTTAGGGTGTGTGTGCTAGTTCTGGGAAGACTGTCAATATATTTCGGTGGGGATTGTATTTAATTTGTAGATTGTTTCCGTTAATAGGGCCATTTTAACAATATTAGTTCTGCCAGTCCATGATCATGGGAAGTCTTTTCACCTGGTGTTTTCTTTAATTTCTTTGTTTTGTATTCTGAAATTCTCATTGTAGAAATTTTTTCTTAATTGGTTAGGTTGATTCCTAGGAATTTAATTTTTTGAGGCTACTGTGGGCCAAATTACTTTCCTGATTTTGTTCTCAGTTCATTATTGGCGTATAGAAAACCTACTGATTTTGTGTACTGTACATCATCTCTTTCTTTAAAAGTTTTTGTTTTTTTGTTTTTGTAACTGGGAATCGTGGCACAGGCGCATAATCCCAGCATTTGAGAGCTGAGGCAGGAAGATTACCATAAGTTCAAGGCCAACCTAGACTGCATAGTGAGTTCGAGGCAAGTCTGAAATACATAGTGAGGCTCTGTCTCAAAAACAAAACAAAATAATTTTTTTTTTTCAGAAAATCTAATTTTTAAAATGTATTTAGTACACAGTCTACAAGGTCTCACTGTGTAGATCCGACTCCTAGTGATCCTCCTGTTTTTGTGCTTGGGGTGCTGGGGGGCAGCATGGCACACCTGGGATTGAACTGAGGCCCCTGCGCTCTGCCTATACAGGTGCTTTAGTCTGCGGAGCTATCTGGCTGACCCCTTTAAGTACTTTAATAGTTCGTCTTCATGAAGATTTTTCTTCACCTATATGTGCCTCATTGTCTTGGTTACTTTTTACTGGTTGTTGGGTTAAGTAGCTGACACCCAAACTGAAGGAAGGAAAGGCTTCTAAGTTCCCAGTTTGTGGAAGTTTCAGTCTACACTCAGTTGGCTCCCAGGCAGAGTGGCCCATGGCAGAGGGCAGCAGTTCACGGCCACAGAAATGAAGAGCAAGGGAAGGGCAGCGGCCGTGGCTTCTGGCCAGCCTCTCTCCCCTCCTTATAGTATAAACAAGCTCCCCTGGGGCTGGGGGTGTAGAACTCACACAATGTCCACACCCTCCACTTGCACAGGATGAGGATGTTTACAAACTAAGAACCCTGACTCTCTGCTGAGTCACTTAACTAAACGTCTAACGGTGTCAAGTGGACACAATGTATCAAGCAGTACACTTGCAAAGCATTACCTGGCAAGAATTGGAGCAGATAAGACGTTACAACTGTCTCATTTCCATGTTTGTCTCTCTGGGAGATCATCTATTTACTAGAACAGGAGCTCCGGCAGGGAATTGGCTAAAGTAAAAGGAGGAATTTACCCTGAGGGTACCAGAGCACCTGCAGATCCTAAAGGACCAAAGCGGTCTGGGTCTTAAGAGGCTGGAAAAGCCCCGGGGGGAGAAAGCACGTTGCGTGTCAGAAACTTACATTATTTTGGAGCCACACATCCTGTTTTTTTTTTTTTTTTTTTTNATTGCAATCAACTTTTTCTGTTTTAGCTCCCCAGGACTTCCTATGGGTTTTGGATGACTTCCAAGTCAGTGGCAATCAAGTCAGATTCTGAGTTCCTTGATTCCAACAATCTAAAGGAAGATTCTGATTAGCCGCTGGCCCACTAGCCACTTACCTCCCTCTACTCCCAGGCCTGGTCTCCAGATGTGAATAAGGAGGGCTGCAGCCATTTAGTGTGTACTGTAGAGGACTTCTCCTGGTGAAGAGGGAAACAGTGTCACTGTCTTTAAGAACAGTGAATGGGTTGAGAGCTAACTAATTGCCACTAGTGTAATAGTCCACAGAGAGTAATAATATTGGTACTATAAGGGCTGGCCAAATAGAAAGCAGGGGTAGGGGCTGGGCGTTTGATCCCTGGGCCTGCCATGCCCAGGGCTCCCTGAGATGGCAAATGAGATTGGGTGTGATGGCATGCACCTGTAATCCCAGCTCTTGGGAGACTGTAAACAGGCAGATCACTATGAGTCCAATCTAATAGT
>NDGM011129973.1:0-14512 GCA_002564305.1 Octomys mimax | reverse complement strand
TTATATATTTAATCTGGAAGAGACAGTTTAGTGTTAATAAGTAACAAATAATTGGAAAAGTCTAATTATTATTTTATAGTGTCTTTTATATCATACTGTCTTAATGTGACAGGTACAGTGAAGGAAAGAATTTAGATAGAGCACATGTATTAGAAGTACTTAGTACACCCTCTCCAGCCTTACAAGAACTGTCTGTGCTCTGTTAATGGAAGATGAAAATAACAGGGGCCTGGTTATTTATACTACTCTACTTCTGAAGAAAAAAATCTGTTACATAAAGTTGTTTCAATGTAGAATACACAAAACTAATAACACTTATTAAACAATTCATACAGCTCTTTAAAACAATTCATATAAAACAATTTTATGTAAAAACAATTTAGAAAAACTCTTAAAGTTTCATTTCCTAATGGCTTCAGGGTAATGTCTGCTAGAATCCTTTAGGTAAAATTATTAGAACAACACATAATTCACAGGCAGAATGTTGGCATGAGGTCAAAATCCTACAGAGGAGAACTAGAGGACGTGAGGAAGACCCTGATTCTGCTTTCTGAGCACCGTTGGCTGAGCAAGTGACGAATTAAGTTTTTAAGCCTTTTTTCTTAGTTATAAAATGCAGCGATAATGACACCTATTACTTGGGGTAAGAGTCAAACAAAATAATATCATGTCAGGCATCTAACAGGTAACCTGTGTAGACTTAGTATTCTACATAAGAGTTACTCAGGGAACAAACATAATAGCCAAGCTAGGAACCTCACTCTGTTTTGAAACAGTTCTAATTGTCACAAAGTTCTGAAATTTGCCTCCCTGCAAATTCCAACATTAGAACTCATTATATTCACTGGAGCAAATAAATTTAATTCCTTCTTCCACATGAACACGCTTAAGAGACCAGAACACAGCTTCTTCCCATCTTCCTTTTACTCCAATTGAGCATCTGCAAAGAAATTGTGTTGTTTCTTAACTACTTTTTTCTAAAGTGTAATTAAAATATAAGAACCTTTAAAAACCATTCATGCCTGAGTAGAAATCAGTATAAGACAGAACATTTTCTACCTCATTCAAATCTGTTCAGTAATAGAAATTATAGAATAACCTTTCCATCAAGTTATACTTGTAAGATAAACCTTAATAAAAATCCATAAGGTATCTTTTAAACCATGTCTAGCCTTTTTCCTGAGCTATTTTCCAAATACAAAAGAGTTATAGTACTCATCACCATAAAAAAACCTGGCATCTCAATACAAGGATCTCTGACCACTATGTCTCCTCAAAACTTAATGATGGTGCCCCAAATTTTGCTTCTGTAGGTTAAACCTATTTTTACACATTGTTAAAAATGAAAATGGAGATAAATATTTGTTAATTCATCACTACACTTGTTCAATACAATTCTCACAATGTTAGTCAGAGCACCTAGACAAAAGAAACAAATAAAAGGGATCTGGATAGGAAAGGAAAAAAATTTAATTATCATTATTTTCAGATAACATGATTTTCTGCATAGAATAACCCCAAAACCATACCAGAGATTCCTAGATTTAATAATGAAGCTCATTATTGGACAAAAATGTGTAGGCAACATTAAAAGATCAACAGCATTCCTGTACACAAATAATAAATTCACAGAGAGAAAATTTAGAAAAACAGTATCTTTCGTAGTATTACAAAGAAAAATGAAATGCTTAGAAATTAACCTAAACAAAGAAGTTAAAAACTTCTACAAGGAAATCCATAGTACTCTGGAAAAGGAGCTTTAATAACACTAGAAAACTGAAAGAAAGTTAATGTTCTTGGATAGACACAATAGATACAGTCAAAATATCATGTTTCCAAAATTATAATACATAGTGATGTTAAGCTCAACTGCCTATGTTATAGGGTAATAATATCATTAAGTTTCTCTACTGGAGGGTTAACAACTGAAGTTTGCAGACCAAACAATTAGAGAAAAAGAAGGGCTTCAAGGACAGCCAACATTTGGCCCTACCCATTCAAGATTAGTGAGGACTCAGGACACAAGAGAACCTGTACTGTAACATCATGTAACTCAGTGATGTCCCAAATATTCTGACCAAGGAGATTATGGGGCCAAAGAGAAAGTGATTGACAATGTAGAGTGCTCCTAAGGACAGTCACATGGAGAGAAAACATTCTCTCAGGCTTTCACAGACAGCAAATTGATCAAGCAATGGCCGTGACTCATCCGCATGGCTGACACTGACAGAAAATCTACACACTGCTGTACAGAGTTTCAGGGTAAATCCTGAGGGGATCTGACTAACCTATCAGGTATAAAAATTACATTTTTGTTATATAGGTCTTGCTTTATCTTGGTCTTAACCAACCAGCAGAAAAGTAAAAAAATGAGGCATAAAAAGTAAAGTCATATTAACATGCTGAGATGTAAAAGGCTCAAGTCAAGAACTTCTGACACTGCCAGTCCTGTGGATAACCCACTACTATTATAAACTACTGGACTATACTGCATTACTTTGCTGAATTCACACACTGACAATATTCAAATTGCAATGGAATACCCACCTCTGACAAAACTAAATAAAAAAGGGGGATATAAATGAAAGACCATTTTGTTGTGAAAAAAAAAATATATATATATATGAAATATACAAGATAGGACAGAAATACAGCTACTTTCTTAGTTAAATGAGAAGAAAGATTTGTACTAATAGTGTTTAGATATCATGTCTGCCTCTTGTACTATGAATAACTACTACAAAGATAATATGCAACGTATTTATTGATTATTGTAACTGTTCTACTAACCTGTTTTGAATCTGTCTCATTGTTATTTCTTTCTCTATAAAATTAATAACAAATTGTTATACAGACTTAACATAATCTAAATGAAAATGCCAATACATTCCTTCATAGAAGAGATAGAATGTCAAAAGCAATTCTGGAAAACAAGGATAAAGCAGGGGCATAACAATCTTGAGCTTAAATTATACTGCTAAGTTACAGGGATAAAAACAAACAAACAAGTAAACAAAACAAAACAAAAAACACCCAACATGATACTGGCCAACAAGAGATGTGTGGATTGACAGAACAGAACAGAAGATGCAGAAACAACTTCAGGCACATTCAACTACCTTATCTTTCACAAAGGGAATAAATCCTTTTGTTGGAGGAAAGATACCTCTTTTATAAATGTGTTGGAAATGGGCTAGCCAGAAGCTGAAGGTTCAACCTAAACTCATATATCTCACCGTACTTTACACTAGAATCAAAATGGATCAAAGACCTATACATTAAAGCTGAAAAACTTAATTTGCTGAAAGATAAAATAGATAAAAACCTTGAAGACATAGGTATAGGCAAATATTTCATTAACAAAACCTTGTTGAACAAGACATGATACCTAGAATCAATAAATGGAATCGCATTAAATTAGAAGTTTCCGTGTATCAAAGGAAATTGCTGAATGAAGAGACAGTCTACAGAATAGCAAAAAAAAAAAAAAGTAAGATGCTCATTAGACAAAGGGCTAATATCTAGAATATGTAAAGAACTCAAAAATTAGAGTCCCCAAATTTAGAGACCCAATAAAAGGAGGACATGAAGTGAACAGATACTTCTCAAATGAAGGACAATTGGCAAATAAATACATAAAAAATTTGTAGCATCATGGCCATTTGAAAGCACAGATTGAAACAATTCTGAAATTCCATCTTACTTCAGAAAGAATAGCTGACAACAAGAAATTAGCCAATAACAAATGCTGGTGAGGTTGCAGGGAAAAGGGAATGTTTCTTCCTTGATGGTGGGAGTACAAACTGATACAATCAAAATGGAAATCAGAGTGGAGATTATTTCAAAAAAAGTAAAAGTAGAAGTGCTTCTTGATCCATATTCTCCTTCTAAGTATCTTCTGGAAAGATTAAAAGTATCTCAGTGATGTATATATGTTCATGTTCATGCTATCACAATTCATGATAGCTAAAACTTGGAAACAGCTTGTGTTAGTTGATCCATTGTATCAACTTGCCTGGATCAGCTCCAGCAGTTCTCAGCATGTAGGCCTCGCCCTGCAGGTGGGCCGGGCCCAGAATTGAGAAAGGCAGGAAGCCACCCTGTCCAGTTTCCTGCCCCGCCCTGCCCCGCTTCCGGGGAGAAGTCTATCTTCGGAGGAGCTTGATCTTTGCAGCCGCGCCACTGTGGAGGAGCTCCGATCTTCACTGTAGAGTGCTGGTCTTCACAGTCAGCACAGAAGGAAAAGAGAGGCTTGATGGACGCCGCGGCTGCTGCGCCTCCTCTGCTCTTCATTGTTTTCTGCCCTGTGAACTGCTGTCATTTCCCTTGAAGCCAGCAGAATATGGACTGAACCCTCCATTAACTGTGAGCTAAATAAACCTTTCCTTCCTTCATTTTGAGTGTCGGGTACTTGTCCCAGCAATGAGAGAAGAGTAACTAAGACAGAGCTTATATGGTATTTATGCACAATAGAGCACTATTCTGCCCTCAAGAACAATGCACTTGAGTCATCTGTAGGAACATGGATGCAATTGGAGACCACAATGTCAAGTAAATCAGACACACAGATTAAATATCACATGGTTTCTCTCATATAAGCAGTCCAATGTAAATATAAAGTACAAAATAAAATCCAGAAAAAATGTTATTGCAATCATATATATGCGCATATATATACCTTGATTTTGATTTAGTATAAACTTTTTATGCTTTTTTGTCCTATAAGTCAGACTATTAATCTGTGTTATGATAATTTATTTCATAAAAATTCCAAGTAAATAAATCTCATGCTGGCAAAAATAAAAAAAAGAAAAAGAGTTTGGAGGGAGAAGAGAAAAAATTGAGATGTGTTATATACCTGTACTAAATCCCCACAGAGAAAATAAGCATTGTCTACTCCAAACACGTATTCATAAAAATAAAAAAATAATAGTTTTACTATGCATTAGCACAATCAATATACTTTTTGTGAGAAAAATATATTTTCCACAAACCAAACATATTCCATTGTTTATATTGTACATATTGTACTTGCTCAGAAATTGAGACTGGATCTGCATGATTTCTTGTTGCATGATACAGGTTTTTTTCCCCCCCTCTGGGGAGGTATAGACCTCTTTAAATACCACAATATGCTACTTAGGGTGAAGACCTTTGGAGAGCCGGTAAGACTTAGAGAATTAGAAGTTTGGCAACTTGTCTTGCTCTTTCACAGCTGAAGCTGAAGAGTTTTGACAGACCTTAAATGAAACAGCAGCGCCCATGTGTATAGAACAGCAAGACACTACTGACAGCCTGTAAGTCACCAGCTGACTCCATGTCCCGCAGAGGACCCACAGGTGGCCTGGGCCTGCAGCGTGGCTCCCTTTGGAGGATGGGGCCGCCAGCACCCGTGTCTCCCCTCCACGGAGGCTGTGATGCTGGGGGCTTCCCTCTTCTTGGGTGGGCTTCCATTTCTTTGAGACACTTGCTGGAAAGTTTCCTCATATCTCCTTCACATTTGACCCATTTGACAGGTTCACCTTTCACTTCATTAAAGTCCTTTCAGTGTGTTCAAAAAATTCTTATTGAATAAGTAAATAAATGTAGGCAAAAACTTATACAATTAAAATTTATGAGATTAGAAAATAAACACAGAAGATCTGAACACTAGCAAGCAATGAAGGAACACAGGTTTGGAGAGCAGAGGAGGTAAGAGGGGAGGGAGGGAAGGGCAGATACAACTCTGGCCAGTTTTCTAAATTCCTATTTTTTTTCAATGTATTTGGTGGTTACAGCATCTCACTACACAGCTTGGACTCATAGTGATCCTCCTGCTTTCATCTCAGCAGCTGGGATTATAGGCATGTGGCTGACTCAGCCCACCCAGGGGGTGCGGCTGGTGTGGGATATGATGCCAGGGATTGAATGTAGGTCCCTGTATTTGCCTAAGCAGACACATAGTCCACTAATCTATCTCTCTAGCCTTGTAAATTTTTGTTCTAATAGATACATGGCTTTGTAGTAACTGCTTTTATTCAAGTCCAGTTGAGTAAATTTCCCCAAACACTGACCTTCTTATTTGAATGAATGGCTTGCTGTGGCTGCACTGAATGAAGGGGAAATGCCTTGGCCACAAGTAGAATATAAGTTTCAGTAAATTTGATTGAAAACTTCCTTTTTAAATGCTTGTTATAATATTAAGGAAGCAAGAGGACAAGCCAACTGTGGACACTGTGATGGAAATACTTGCATTCATTTCTGCACAAGACCTCATTTTTAATCTGGAATGCTTGTAATTTCATTTGCTACAAGTCCAACATCCACTGGTAAATTTTTGAATAAATCTGTTCCATTACTGTTCCACTATCCCAATAATTGGGATTTCTAACACTTTATAAGATTCTAGAAAAATATTCTGTGTGGCTAAGGTTGGAAAATTTTATTATCTTTCCTTCACATATAAACAATAATTTTGAATGCCATCAGAAACAGGTAAAAATAGTTTTAAAGATGGTAATTATTAATTGAGGCTACCATCAACTTTCACTGGTTATGAAATCAGACTTGAGGTAGCTTAGTGAACTTCTTAACTTACCAAGAGAAATATACAACATCGATTTTTATCACATCTTTGTATTTTGCCAAGGTATATTATCTTGTTTTGCCTGTAAATTCAACCAAAACTTGTGAAAAAATGTGAGTTAACAGTCATCTCCTACACAAGACCTCATATTTAATCTGGACTGCTTGGAATTTTATTTGCTACAAGTCAGATATCCACTGGCAAATTTATAAATAGAAGTGTTCCATTACTGTTCCACTATCCCAATAATTGGAACGTCTAACACTTTATAAGATTCATTCACATAAAGCAGTGGTGCTGAAGCCATGGCACGCATGCTACTGTGACATGTAGAGCCCTCTGTCAGCACATGAGCCAATTGTCCCCAGCAGCTGAGCATTGGAAAACATTTGATTTTTCTCATCTAAACTCTCAGCATCCAGCTTTAATTGCAGTATTAACACTTTGCAATGAATAAGTGGGCTTTGGGTTGCAGTTTAGGGATGCAGCCTCCACAAGATTCACCATCTTTGCTACTAAGTATACATTTTTCCCTGTCACTGGCCCATTTCCCTCTGATTTTTCCCAATTCTCACTTTCTAGTCCTAGATGTTTTTAGCAGTAAGCAAATTGCCTTATTCTGCGATTGTTTCCATAAGGCAAAAGATCTCCTTTGTCATTCTCACACTGTGTGTGCGCACATGTGTGTGTGTGTGTGCCTGTGTCTGTGTGTGTGTGTGTGCGTGTGCGCATGCGTGTGTGTTTGTGTGTGTGTGTGCCTGTGTAAAAGTTTCAGTCTAGGAGGTAAAAAAGTATAAAATAAGCTGTACCACTTCATATTACAGAATTTTCCCCATTAGACTTTGACGTACTGTATCAATTCACCACACAATAGGATTTTTTTTCCTCCTTCAGTATAGAATAGCTTTGAATTGTAATATATCAGACTTCCCATGCTAATTATTTTAGTAGTTACATGAATAGAAGTGTTTCTGCTTGTATTTTTTATCTACTTTCGCTCAACAACCTTTAGTATAAAATCATTCTTTGTGTTTGCTTTTATTTTTTTAACAATCCAAATGAGACATGAGGGAAAACACGACTTTGACATTAACTGAGGGCCATGTTAGGACCCGCTCTGAGGGGATATGCATCGAATGATTCATGGTACAGCTATGAAATCTGCTTCCTTTTCTAAGATCCAGATGTCAAAGCTCATGAAGCCATAGGCCCATAAAAAAACAATGCTTTCCTTTCAATTCTCAGCAGCTTAGACCTGCCCTTGCGAACTGCTCGATAGATGCCAAACACATACTACATGAAGAGGAGCCAGAGGGGATATGTAGTTCTGTAGAAGGGTCAAGTACATGGTTGAAATCAAAGTCTCAGTGCATACTTGTTTCTTAAAGGAGGGAAGCGTCTGTATTCACACTAGAGATGGTCCTGTGAGATTGCCTTGTATTTTATTCTGCCTCTATTATGTAAAGGATTCAGGGAAGGGCGGAAGCAAAATACACATAAACTACCCACATGGGCACACACACATATCCATTTAATCATGTAATGATCTGCTTTCATTTGACAAAAACAAAACTATTCAATGCTCACAATTGAGTGGCCTCTCTGGAGATAAGCTTGGAACATCATTTATTAATGTTACCATTAGATGATGCTCAAGAATTTCATGTCTTTCATAGTCTATAGGAAATGTGAGCTGAAGAGAGCAACAAAAACTGGCATTATCCTGATCCTCACTCCACGCTTACTTTTTCTTTCTTTTTGCACTTTAGCTCTTAATTATATTTAGCATTTATCATGTATTCACAATTAAGTTAGGCCTACACCCTGCCAAGCCATATTACATCTGCCCTTTTCTCCCAGGATTTCTTCAGATATTTCAAGTGAAGTACATAGATATCTTTTCTACTTTTCAGTGTGGGAAAAAATAGGTAGCTACAATTCATTGTGATTTCATTCACTAAGATAAAACAGTTCCCCAGAACCATTAATATTAGGAGGGTCTGAATTAAAATTAGCAACTCCCTACACATGCACACACAAATCCTCCTCTAAGAGCACAGTGGTAAAGATACAGAATCATAATCAACATTTTCTAAGCACTATGAAATAGAAAGTGTTTGTGAGTTATTTGTCACAGGCTGGAATAGAAAGTGACACAAAAGAAGAAAAACATTATTAGTGTTTACCACTCTAGCCACTTTTCAAAAGCTGGAAAGAAGAGAGCACATCTACCTGACCAGTATCTTTTATGTTTGAAAATTCTTCCTGTTCCCTGTAGTACATCTCAGTGCAGGAAACACATACCCTGATGTTCTTGCTTTTCACACTACTGAAACATGATTTCCAACGTCTACAGCTCAGGATGGACTGATGTTGACTCACAGCTCCTCTGAGTCCCAGTTCATGATCTGCTGGCTCCAGTGCGTACATAGCACCATGAAGGGGTTGAGCAGAAGGAAGCTGCTCACAGCATGGAGGTCAGGAAATAGCAAGAGCAAGAGAAGGAGAGGGGGAGGGAGGTGCATCCTTCTAGGCCACACTGCCAGTGGCTTACCTCTTCCAACCAGGCCCCACATCTTAACAGCAGAGTCAGCTATGGGTTCACCAGTGATTTAGTCCACCAGTGAGTATAGCTGCAGCATCACCTAGTCACCTTCCCAGCCCAATATCTGAGTGATGAAACTTTGGGAAAACATTTTCTATCTAAACCATAATACCCCAGATTCAAGTTCTCTCTTTTAGAGTAGTACAAGGAATGATGCAGTAATGAGGATCCATACTTGGAGGTTTAGCCACCCTCTTGCTCTTCTGTATATTCAAATGGAAAATAATTTATTCAGATATATATATATATATATATATATATATATATGCATTCTTTTTTAAGATCTGGTTCCTCCTCCATCACAATATAATTGTGACTGTCATTACTGTAGAAAAGCTGGGTATCTTATAAATTCATAAGGTATTTCCAACTTAAAAATGATTTTAAATAATTAAGTTAAAATTTTTACTACAAGGATAACGCTATTCATGCATCAGAGCTGGTTGAGATATGTTGGTTGTCTCAAGAATTTTTTGACGTATATATTATAATGAAGGAAGTTCCAAAAATTCATTTAATACTACCAGTATATACTGGGAGATTAATATATGTATAAGCATTGGAAAGTCAAGGAAGGTCAGCTCTCAGACCTCACAGACATGACTACTAAGTGTGGCTAAGAACACTGTAACCTGTTTTAAACCTTCTACAGAGCAGGAATTCTCCATGTGTAGATATCCTATACTTGATCATAACTGCAAATTTTAGACTGTTTGTGTGATGTTGCAAAGCATCTAGGATATAGACTTGAAAATAATATCTATGCATTACTTAACCTATTTAAAGTTTACAAATATGTTTATAGAATATCTTTTGATGAAAAGTTCAAAATATCATTCTACCTTTACAGTTTTTTATAATTTCAGTGACACTAAAATTTCTTCAATTTTATACATCCTGTTTATAGTGCATATAAGTTTGGCATATTTGGGGATATAAATCCATCTAGTACTTCAGTGTCTTTATATTTTTCTGCATAAACCTAAATTTGTATTTCCTATATTTTAATTTCCTCAGATTCCTGTCTTTCTTGTAAATGGCAAATACATGACTTCCTTGCTCTTTATAAAATTTCAATCATCTCTCTTGTCCATACCAATTATTTGCCCAGAAATTTACTTTCCTTAAGATTTGGCATTATTCCTGAAAAACTTTGCTATCTCTCCATTGTAGTTAAAGATAAGCACTATGCACTGAAATTGTAACTTGTAAACCAAAGGATAGGACAGGACTCCTCTTGCAACCTGAATGGTAATGGTAGCATAACTAAGATGACTAAAACAAAATTCTAAATGACAAAGAAGTTGAATTTCAGCACAATTTTGGAGAAAATGGTATATGCTGTACTATAAAGAATAAAACTAAAATCCTGGTCTGCTTTTATGTCAATATAAGTAAAGAGTAGGACCAACAATTATAAGTCCAAAATACATTGTAATTCCAGCTATAAAAGCCAGAATGTTATTTGGATATGCAAACAGTTGTATAGTTTCTAAACTTACAAAATAATTATTTTCTAGAAAAAAAATGACCCCTTTGTCACTGGATTGACTTCTCTGAAAGCAAAAATTGGATGTGTTTTTTAAAAATTTATTTATTTGATATAGAGTCTTCCCAAGCAGTTCATTCTCATAGTGATCTTCCTGTCTTAGCCTCACTTAGTGCTGGGATTACAGGTGTATGCCACCATACCCAGTTTTGGGTTGTGTGTTTTTAAACCTATTTTTTATTTAAATGATGTCATTCTGGGATATTATGAACTCAGAAAAATTAATAAAATATCCAGTCAAAAATTGGCATCTAAAACAATTACACATTTCTCAGAAGTACAAATGAGCAACAAATTCATTCAAAAACTTTCAACATCACTGGCCATTAGAGAAATCCAAATCAAAACAATACTGATATTCCATCTTCCTTCAGGAAGAATGGCTGTGATCAAGAAATCAAACAAAAACAAATTCTGTAGAGGTTGTGAGTTCAAAGAAACCTTTCTACCTTTGTGGAAATATAAACTAGTGTAGAAATAAGTATTGAAGACGTCTTGAAAAACTAAGAGTAGAAATTTTATTCAGTCCAGCTATTCCCCTGATATGCAACTTTCTGAAATATTGAAAGCCAACATGGAATAATGATACATTCATGATCATGTGGATAGCATCACAATTCGTAACAGCTGTACCTTGATAGGAGCCTATATGTCTGACAATAGATAAACGGATAAAGATAATGTGGTATTTATACACAAAGCATTACTACTCTGCTATAAAGAAGGATAATTTTCAATCATTTGCAGATGTACCTTGAGAACATAATATTAAGTAAAATAAATCACTAAAAGTTTACATATTGCAGAGATTCTCCTATATAAGAAGATAAAAATAAATGAAAGATTAAGATAAAATATAGATAATAGGTAGCAGAGATACATTTTTTTGCAAACAGCAAGGGACCAAGAAGTGGGCAATGGAATGTCAGTAGGAGAGAAAGTAGGAAGAACTGAGAAGTGCTATGTGTGGGTACCAACTCACCACAATTTATGTAATCATTATGTAATGTAAGCCAGTACTAATAAATACAAAAACTAAATAAAATCTAAGGAAAACATGATGCTATTTGATAAACACATTTATACATTTTCAAAAGAAGTTAAAAATGAAAATAAGTATGTTCTATCTGTTGCAAAAGCCTGGGTTATATTATACTGAAAATTTCAAGCCTTAAATGATTTTTGAAAATTTAATGCACACTATCTATTAAAAATGGGAAATGTGGTGTGAAAGATTTTGCTAAAAGCAGTTGGTTGCTATGGTAGCAAAAAATAAACTCAGACACAAAAGAGAAAGAGTGTATGTGTGTACCGTTATATGGTAGCACTTGAAAGGGAAAAGTTTTGTCTTCTTTTTCATTTGGGAAAAGAATGAACAATGAGGATGGCTGAGAGACAGATTCCAGCTAATCTAACTAAAAAATTCAAAGTAGTCATTGGTTCAGGGGAAGTCAACAGTAAGATTTGGGTGAGATAGCTCAACCCCAAGCTCCAAGGGTTGGACAACCTCATTAGCTAGAGAAGAGAAACACAAAAGGACTAAACAGGGTCAGAAAGATAGCTTAGCAGACTGAACTCCTGCTTAGGCAAGCACAGGGACTAGATTGGGTCTTCAGACCACATGCCGCTCTGGCCATGCCCCCAGGCATGCTGTGCTGGCCACCGAGGCCAGGCGTGATGATGCATGTCTGTAATCCCAGCGCTAGGGAGGCTGAAAACAGGTGGATCACTATGAGTCTGAACTGTGTAGTGAGACCCTGTAGCAAATATATTTTAAAAAAGAAAGAGAACAAAAGGACTGAATAGTCAAATTCTAAGTTTACACTTTCTATTACTTTACTACAAATGTATATATGCCTTTGAGTTGTATCCAATGAAAATAACTTTAGAACATGCCATGTGTTTATGTATGATTATTTTTCAAGGAGTTATGTTTTTCAACATTTTTGTTTTGTTTGAGCAATGGCCTTGTGATATAATTCAAGGTAACCTTGAGCTGACTATGTAGCTCAGGCTGGCCTCAAACTTGCAATGATCCTCTTGCCTCAGCTTCCCGAGTGCTAGGATTACAAGTGTGTGCCACCAGGTCTCATGGGCCTTTTCATTACATGGTATGAGCAAATAAGAGATTTACCAATGTGGCACTGCAACACAACTGGATAGAAAAGGAGGTACATTGGGGATACTCAAAAAAGGTGGACTTAAGATCACAGGTGCTCTGAAATGGGGGAGAGAATCACACTCAGAACTGGAAAATCAAACTGAAAGATGAACCGTCTAGATCAAACCAAATATCCAGTCATTGAAACAGGTCCACACCAGCCCCTGTACGGAGCAGCATTTAGGGCAGGGAGCCTTTCACCAGGGAGCAGCGTTTCCAATCAAAGGCCAGTCCACTGCCCTATGCTCTCCTTTATTCTCTATCCCTTCTGGAAGAGGAAAACTAGTATGGTAATAAAGTGTGGTTGGAGCCCAGAGAGAAATGAAAGTGATGAAAAGCAAAACAAACCAACACAAAAACAGACAGAACCCAAACAAAGGAAAAACACTGTTCCTCTCCTCATCACCCTTCCACCCATGGTGACACTGCTTCCTCCTAAGTTCCAACAAAGGATGCTCCCATCCCAGACCAAACACAGAAAGGTTAAGCACCATGAACCGGGGATAGCACCAGGCCTTCCTAGAGACCTCAGCAGGGGAAGACAGAACATTCAAAGTGAAGGCTTTCCTGTTGTGTCCTCAAAGAGTGGCACGTTTCATTCTATGAGAAACCCTAACCAGAGACCACCTATAAGCCAAGCCAGGTGGACTGCACCAACTCCCACATGGACCGGGAGCCCCGGTTGAAATTTGAGCAGGAAAGAACCAGAGAACCAATATATACATAGAAGGCTCCTGGAATATGACATAATGAATAGGGAGGGATTTGCCCAGTAGGGAGGGGATCAGGAGAGGTAGGACTTTGGCAGAAGGTGGTGGAGATCAAATCATTTCATATTCTCCTGTTACCAGTTTAAAAGAATGCTGACAGCTAGATTGCAACAAAGATGTGGGTGCAAAGAAACCAGCATCCCTCACCATTCCTAAGTGAGCCATTTGCTTGGCTGCCCATAGCTGGCCAGGGCTAGCCCGGGGGAGAGGGGATTGATAGATATAGTGCTGCCTGTACAGAAGGGCAGCCTGGGGAGGTTGTTTTTATGTTTTCTTGTTGAGAGTCTAATCTGAGTTCTTTCCAGTATTGTTCACACTGTTTCTTCTTATTTCCAATTCTTCAATTCTTACTTCTGTATCAAATCATATTCTTACTTTTTCAACTTTGTAAAATTGATCAAGTTTTTCCTTAGTTCTGCTCTCTCTTCACGTTTCTTTCATTTTCTCATTCTAAACTTCTCTCTTTCCTATTCTGTTCTATTTTACTGCCCTTGGCTTTTGTTTTTGTTTTTTGTTTTTGTTTTGTTTTGTTTATTTTTAAAATAATACAAAATAGTAAAAAAAAAGTGACAGAGACAATACAAAATTTCACTGAAAAAAGTAATGGGAATTCAACAATGGTTGCTGTATTGCATGATGTTATCATTCAAATTAGTTGTTCAGGTTGCCAAGTATAAATATGCAAAATTGGTTTCAGGAAACAAAATTGTGCTGCTGTAAATGGTGCACATATATTGCTGTGGTATGATTATTTCAGTTACTTTGGAAAAAAAACCTAGAAGGGGAATAACTGGCTTCAATGAGATCTCAAATCCCAGCTTTCTAAGGAATCTCCATACTGATTTCCATTTTTTTTTTTTTT